>VMDO01011664.1:0-60021 GCA_007922755.1 Pedetes capensis
AAGAACCAACAGATCTGTCCTAGAAGAGGTACAACCAGAGTGCTCCTTGGAAGCAAAAATGGCCAAACTGCGTCTTACATATTTTGGACATGTAGTCAGGAGAGAACAATCCCTGGAGAAGGACATCATGTTTGGAAGAGTGGCAGGTCAACGCAAAAGAGGAAAACCCTCCACCAGATGGATTGACACAGTGTCTGCAGCAACGGGCTTAAACATAAATAAGATTGTTTGCCTGGTACAGAATAGGCAAGTGTTTCAATCTGCTGTACTTAGGGTCGCTATGAGTTGGACTCGACTCGACGGCACCTAACAACAACAACAACATCTTTTTCCAGATATTTACTAAGCACTCAGTAAGTCAATGATTATAATTATTATTGTTATTACCATCAATAGGAAAAACATTCACCCATCAGAGGGGTTCTTAGGAATAAACCACACCTGACTAAATTGACTGTGTTAATATTCTTTCAATAATGTGGAATTGTTGGTACCAAATTATTTTCACAATGGCATTTGGATTAAAAGTAAGTCATTTTATTATAAAATGTATATCTCATTAAGGGACTAACATAGTTGTTCAATAAAATTTAAATTTAAAAAAACCTCTAAAATAGCTTTTGGAATCTAATATTATTTATTTATCAACTATTTGTGAAGAGCCTAGTAATAAAACACAAATAAGATTTTTATATAAATACATACCCCTGTCTAATAAGATGAGAAGAAAGGCTAGATATTAATTAATATGCCTGTCTACAGCCATGCCATCCTGGTATCTCATCCCATCTGATCTCAGAAGCTAAGCAGGGTCTGGCCTGGTTAGTACTTGGGTGGGGGACCACCTGGGAATACTAAGTGCTGTAGGTTTGGGAGAAGAACACAGCAGCCCACTCCTGAAGCATCAGCCATTGAAAACCCTATGAATAGCAGAGAAGCACTGACATAGTGTCAGGCATGGCACAGTGTTGAGCAGTGTTTCATTCTGTTGTATGGAGGGTTGCTATGAGTTGGACCTGACTCAATGGCACCTAAGAATGACAACATTAATATACCTAAATGTTACAATGTTTGTCTTTGGGACAAACATTGGGAAATGGGAAATGGAATTATGACTTATATTTTTCTTTTCATATACTCTATATTTAAAAGAATCTTTATCTTATTACTTAATGGAAGTGTACTTCTAAAATGCAAGTACAAAATTATCTTTCTTTGAAGGATCACAGAGATCCAAATAATCTCAAGGCATTCCGGTTTCATTTCCTATTCATGATATAGTGAGTGGCAATCAATTTTGCATTATGCACCATTTAGTTCCTAAATTCTAGATTTGTTTTGGTTTCTATAGCAAGATTCATGTTAGAGTTCATGGCCTGAGTTCAGAACCAACCATGTCTATCCCCACCACAGACTTCAAAGGTAGAAAACCGTTTTGGATGTTGTAGGGCCAAGCATAATCTCCCCAATGTACAGTCCTTGAGCAGATGCTGAATAAACCAGTTCATCCTGCCTCAGTCCTGTGGGCTGCTCCAGATTGGAAATGCAGTTGGGTGGTTGACCTAATGTTTGGGGTTACAAATCTCAGGAAGAGTCCTATTCTACAAACCAGCCTAAGAGTTCCCTTTCATGCTTGCATTCATCAGAAGTTAAATGCTCCTGGCTAGAATGAGCAGTGTTAGGTATTTATGCAATCAGGAACCATGGTAGCAAGCAATCACAACCCAGGACTTTAGCAAACAGTAATTTACAGCCAATAAATAGAAGGTACACACATTTGAATCACTCTATTCAGTTAATTGATTTGTAGCTATTTATTTTCCTCCCTACCCCCATCCTAAACTATAAGGAGGAGGGAAATTATGGGAGCCAGGACAGTACAAGACTGTAATAAGACAGTGCTTGGTTTGAATTTCATCCTAAAGGATGGGATACAAGTGAGTTTGAGAGTTTAGGTTTCTGTGAGGTCATGGAGTGCTGTTGTGAGCGCTAACCAAAATAATACAAGTACAATGTTCAACTCAAAGTCTAGTACACAGGAAGCATTTTACAAAGCCTAATCTCTAATAATGTGGTTGTTTACTTTCTTAAGACATTCTTCTATCTGTATTCTCTGCTTTTAGTACATAATGGGGCATAGGAGCAAATGCCATGGAGGTAAAACCCTTGAAATATATGTGCTTTTTAATCTCAGTAGTGAAGAGAGAAGCTAAAATAAAACTGTATGTGATAATTTCCAGACTGTGCAGTTTTAGTGACTTCAGAAACTCTGGGTTTCTGGAGAAAGAAAAGTGAAAAGAAATTAGTATATTTAGCAAAAAAGTTAATTAGAGACCTGCACTTCAGGCCTTCCCAGGGCAAACTAACAGTAGGAGGAAAGAATGCAGAATACTTGCTAAGTGAGAGGGCGCCAAACTTGGCAACTCCCTGACCGTAATAAAGAAACTCCTAAGATATTTTAAATCTTTGCCTTTCCCTTTGACATACATGGGAATTTGAGTCCAAGCACCATTTACCTCGTCTTATAATGTAAAGGGAAAACCCTGGGCAAATGCTCTTGCAAAATCCAAGCTGTCTTCTCTCCATCTCTGAAGTTTGTATCTAATACAAGTGGCTGCCAACCACCCTTGCACCTAGAATGGAATAAGTCTTCTGAAGTGCCTCCAGACTGTTTCCTTCAAGGTCAGACCAGACCTCTTTTGCTGTCTCCAGGCCTTACTATTCATTGCCCCAGCTTCTTCAGTTTAATCCTCAGCCTCTCAATTGGGCAAAAACTGGAAGAGGAAAGTCCCTCCACAACTTCTGATACTGTCGCATTTCACAGAGCCACCCCATATTATAACCTCCAAAAGGAAATGTAGTTTAGTGGTCTGACTGTTGTCACTGTGGTAGAGAAACCAACCAAAGCTATCTTATGGGGAAAGAAGTCTTTATTGGAAGCTCACAGTTGGAACATTTCTGTCCATAGAGGCAGGCCAGACAAATGGTGTGGCCACAGGTCTCCTGGTAGAAGGTCTCACAGCATGGTGGATCAGGTGGCAGAGAGTGGCTGGAACTGGGGCCCCAGGTAAAAATCTTCCAAAGCAACCCCTCTCCCCCACCAAAGCCATTTCCACAAAGCTAGAATCCCACCTCCCAAAGTTCCCATACCCACTACAAACAAAAGTACCAGCTGGGGACCCAGTGTTCAAATATATGACCTTTGGGGCACATTTAGATCCAAACAATAATATATGGCTTTGATATATGATGCTTTAGAATGTATTATTGAAAGACAAACCTTAAGTACTAAATAATGTCTTATGGAAACAAGGACAGGAGATTTGCAAATGACAAATGACTTTTAACATTATAGTTATGAATGTTCTTTAGTATACTCATTTGGAGGATATAATTATTAAGGCCTTGAAGCCAGTTTTGGATATGCATCAAATCATAGAACTGAAGTGATCTAAACAAATAAGGTAACTATTAGAAAAAAAAAAACCTCAGGAGATTCAGAGGGACAATACTTTAAAGGTTAACGGGGGTCCTTGTTAATTAAGGTCTTCTCTCTTCTGCCAGAGTACCTTGTTATGAAACCTCATCTATGCCAAATGTCTCAGGCATGGAATTATCACTGCATCTATTAAGTGCTCTGGAGAATATCGAGGTTGTCAGGCTTTCTGTCAGTGAGGTCAAATATAGACTTCAGGGTTTCTTGTGCAGTTTAGAGAAATTAAAACATGCACTTCCTATTTAGGCTCTATTTTCTTTAAAAAGTAACAACTGAACTCTTTGTGCAGCTATTACTTTTCCTTCATTGTATGTTACAGACTACTGTTAACACTAAGAGTATTCACAAGGAGAAACCTTGGATAGATTAATTTTTAGAATAAAATTCACATGGACCTATTTAAATCTAATATAGAATCACAGATTTGGAGTCAATCACATGTGTTAGCAGCTCCTGAACTTCTAATTCAATGCAGGATTAATTCTGAAATGTTCTTTTACTTATGCCAAGTAACTAAAATTATTGTTTCTGCTTAAGTTTTAAGAAATACAAAGATTCAGCAAGGATCAAAACGTCAGAGAAAAAATAACAATTTTAGATACATGTACTGACTATAAAATTCTTATATACCTGGTTTCTTCAATTGACCCTTTTTTAAGGATTTTTGTCAGGGTAGAGGGAAAAGCAGGATGGAGAATTTTTCAGGAAACATTTTGGAAGTACATGAAAACAAATGATAGGCACATTGAAGTAAGAAAAATATTTTGATAAACAAAATGTGTTATTTCTAGAAAGATAATTTACCTTTTGAAAATATTTACAATTAATCCAGTCCAGATCCATGCCACTTGTTATGATTTCAACATGCTCTTGTCCAGAATGCCAGTTTGATTATTTCACAGATCAAAGAGGGAAGGCTCTCAGCACAAAGACCTATCAACTATTAGAAGGACTCTTTCCACTATAATTGCCAAGTCCTTGTATAAAGTCTTATGTTCCAGTAGGTTGAATTGTGTCTTCCAAAATTCCTTTATTGGAGTTCTAAATCCCACTAAACCAGAATATTACTATGTTTGGAAACACAGGGTTGTTGCAAATGTAATTAGTTAAGATGAGGTTATATTGGAACAGGGTGGGCCCCTAATCCAATATGACTAGTGCCTCATTGAAAAAGAGTTTGAACTTAGAGGCATGCACACAGGTGAACATCATGTGAAGATGGGTTATACTGCTATAAGCCAAGGAACCACCAGAACCTGGGAGAGAGGCCTGGCACAGATCCTTCCTTAGATTCTTCAGAGGGAACACTGCCCTGCTGGCACCAGATGTATGGTGTCCAGAAATGTGAGACAACAAATTCTGTTGTTCTAAACCTCTCAGTTTGTTTTACTTCGTTTTAGCAGCCTTAGTAAAACAAGCAGTCATGAAATGCTTCTATTATTCATTATAAATTTTGCTGCCCCCATCATATGACATAGGGTTTTCAACAGTGATTATTTCGGGAATGGGCTGCTGGGTCCTTGTCCCTAGTCTGTCTTAGTCTGAAAGTGCAGCTGAAACCTGTCTACCCTTTGTGGCCCTGCAGTATTTGAAATACCAGTGGCATGGCTTTCAGCAGCCAAGCAACACACAAGCCCCCACATCACAGCAAGCTGACAGTCGGTGAACAGCAGAGAAGCACTATTAAATATAGTGCTTGAAAATAAGCCCTCCAGGCTGGAAGGCATTCAAGAAATGACTGAGAATGAGTTGCCTCCTCAAAGTACAGTTGACTTTAATGATGAAGTAAAGCCATAGGACCTCCTTTCACTGATGTAGCATAACTAAAAATGAGAAGAAACAGCTTCTGCAACAATGAGATCAAACATAAAAAGAACATGTGCATGGCACAGTGTTGGGTAGTGTTTTGTTCTGCTGTACTTAGGGTCATTATGAGTCAGACCCGACTTGAGGACACCTAATGACAACAACAACAACAGCAATAAAGTTTGTCAGAGCAAATTAAATACAAGTCAGTGGCTTTATAGTTTATCTCAAAATCATCTTGGACTGCTGACTAGAGCCTAAATTAAATCCTTTCCATTTATTTACCAGGAAGATTGATAAAAAAATGTGGGTTTGGGCCAATTTCAGCCTTTGGACCTACTATCTTTTTTAGGAACAATTCTTAGAAGCAAAGAAATTGAGTGTGAAGAACAATAAACCATCAAAAGCCTTTTTTAGGATATATCTGATAATCCCCCTTTTCCTTGCTGCTAAATGTATCCTGTAGCCTTGACGAAATGAGTATGCCTATTATACAGTGAGCAGTTTTCTCTCTAGGGATTATTTTACTCATTCAAGTTCACCATAGGTCAGGCTAAAAGCAATCCTAGTATAATCCATATTTCTCACTACATTCTTAACTGCTGCAGGATGAGTGACTAATAAGCAAAAATATATACACAGCAGGCAGAGTGACACTCAGCAACCACCTGTGCAGGTTGCCACTGTGTTTAAGTCACACAGATTGTCCTGTGAGTTATTCTTTATAAAAACTCTCCAGAATCAACAGGCAATGTATAGGGCTGAGCAGGGAATGTATATAAGTGTGCTTTTGAAAATTTAAGTAAGTCAAATGATGGAGGACAGGAAAGCAGCGTTTCCTTCGCACACAGAGTAGTTTACCAGTCTAGGGACTATATATTCAAAACTAGAAAAACAGATCTCTAATGGGCAACTTTAAAACTTGTTTTGATTTTTCAATCTCACATAGAACTTGAATCTCAAGTCTTATTTCAGAGGCTTAAAGTTGTCCACTGTCCCCCAACCACATTTACTATTTATTATGAGTACAAAGTTTATCTTATTCTGGCTGACTAGACTCCTACTCATGGCCTGATTCATATTTGAAATTGAATGAATGTTTATTATTGAATTAGAAGAAAGAAAAGCAAAAGGGTGTTGAATAAAGGCTGAGGAGGTCTCATTTCTAAGTAGAATGTATGACTGATATAGCATGCCCCAACACACATCTCAAGGCAGCATGCTGTGAGGTCATATGTCTATCTGAGTGGGCTCCAGGACTTGAACAGCTGGAGTAGATCCAGAAAATATCAGATGTAATAATACCCAGAAGTCTTTAAGTTGGAACCTTATGAAGATGACAAGTTTAGAATTAAGGAATAACTTCATACACAGATAACTATAGAGTTAATCTAAACATGAGATCAGTTATAAAAGGTCTTCAGGAGGATTAAATGTTCCAATACTCACCAAGGAATTGCTTCTCTTGAACAAATGAAGCATCCTTAGGTGCTTTTTGGCTCTAAATTTCTAAATGTCTACATTGTTCTATTTATTGTTCAGCTGCCCAGGTTCCACTTGTACTTTTTTTGTGTCCAGTTTGTTCTTTTACTGGAAAAATAGATGCTAAATTTCCATAAGAATTTACCACATTTGCAGAACAGTTTTAAACCCTTTACATGCATTAATTCATGTTACTTTCTTCTATTTGGGCCCTCATTGCTCTTTTCCAGGACATTCTCCGTCTCTGAGTTTCCATCTGCTCATTGTTAGAGTCCAGAAGCTGTCTGTGGCCTTGAAATCTGTATATATCTCTCTCTCCCTGTCCTACTTGCTGACTGCAGGAATTAGCTTCTGGAATGAAACATCTAGAATAGAAGCAGGCTGAAAAAGCATTACTCAGTGCCCTTGAGCATGGGAAAGATCAATAATAGTATTAAATTAGAAAACTCATGATTACCACTGTAGACTACCACAATAAAAAATCTCCTATTGTTAGGTATCCATGATCTACTATTATGTGTCCATTACTTGCACAAGGTATTTATTTACTTTATGGTACCTAATTTAGTGCCCTTAGTTCATTTTTAACTTCTCATCTCTCAGATTATTTTACCTAGATCGGATTCTGGATTTAAAAAAACACTCTGTGTGTATCTTAATGGTAGATAACATTAGTGATATATAATTTATTTCATTTAAAAGGATTCTGTACTTGGCATTAGGTGTTACAATTCACAATTTGTATAATCTCTATAACATCTAGTTCAGAAATAGTTACTATATCTAAATGAATAGTATGAGTCTTTACTAAATTCTTTAAATTCTTTATCCTGCTTTGTCCTCATAACACTCCTATGAGATAGGTACTAGTCTTAATCCAATTTGAAATATGATAAAAGTCTAAATTGATGATGTTAAGTAATATAGCCATTAAAAATTTGAAAACTTAGCTGGGCACAGTGGCATATACCAGTAATCCCAGCAACTTGGGAGGCAGAGGGAGGCAGATTGCAAGTTCAAGGCTAGAGGCAGCCTATGTAATTTAGTGAGACTCTGTCTCAAAATAAAAAGTAAAAAATGGGTTGGGGTTGCAGCTTAGTGGTACAGCACTTGAAAAGCATGAGTGAGGCCATAGTACAGCAATAAAATAAGAAAAAAATTGAAAATAAGTCTGATAATGCTAGAATCAGGTCTTTACCATTATAACTAGATCTTACACATGATATGCCTTCTAACCAAACAGAACAAGACAATTCTTTAGGTGAAGGGAGTTCCTAATATTCTTTCTTCCTGATCATGTAAAATGACTATGGAGGAAAATGCAGAAAAACAAACAAAATCCTTGATTTTCAGCAGCAGCAGAGCTTTTACAGGTTTTCTTGTTGCTGTTGTTAGGTGCCATCAAGTCGTCTCTAACTCATAGCGACCCTCATAGGGTTTTCAATGGCTGATTGTTTCTGGATTGTCTCAGGACTGGATTGCCATGGTCCTTCTCCCATTTTTGTGGTGTTGGGAATCAAACCCAAGACCTCAGAGACTTCAGAGCGGCACTCTGCCAACTGAACTAAATCCCAGCCCCTATAGGTTTTCTAGGGCAGATAAAAATGCAGCTGAGTAGTTACACTGAAAATGTTGCTTTAAGCTGAGAGCATGTAACATGAGTTCCAACAGCCATCACACTGACTTAGAAGACACTCACTAAAACACTTTTGAATTTAATCTAAATACACTCACCAGAATGAAGGGAAAAGAAACAGAATTACCTAACGTTTGGATTATTAGTTTATAGTTTGCATTCTGCTTTCAAAACCCACCTGTATAACAGTAATGCCACTGAGCAGCTCCTACTTCATGGTGTAGCTTGGTGTTACCTTGTACAACATACTTTTCTTCTTTCAATTTTCATCATGATAGAGATAGAACAGATATTATTGACTTAAATAATAAGCATTAATTTCTTTAGTAATAAGCATATTTAGTTATCTGTGGTAGAAATTTGATTATTACTCAGAGGATTGAAAAATGCCAAGCAGGTAGTGAGTGGTTTATACCACATTTTGTTCTGAAAGAACTGGCTTGGGTGAGCATTTTAAATTTTGCAGATATACAGATGGAGACCCTATTTTTGGGATAAAAATATAACTCAAATGCTCCTTTTTCTGACTGATTTGTTGAGGTCTTTTTAATTCTAAAATTAGGAGTGTTAGCAAGACTGTGCCCTGGAGATTTAGAGAATTCTCCTGCATCTCAGTCCTGATTTAGACTGTCTGGTGATCAAGAGCACTTCATTCCTGGAGGATTTGTATTATTCATCTAGATAGTTGTCCACAGGATTCTTGAGAGCTGAGGTCAGATCGTGGTGGGAGGGACCAGCCAGCTTTATCCTTTCTCCATCTCCCATTGCAAGTGTAGCTATGACAAGGAGTGGGCTGGGGCTTGGGCTCTGATGTCTGGACTGAATTATCAGTAACCCAAACATGTGCTATTTAAGATAGAGCCATCAGGACCTTGAAAAATACAGAGAACAATTGTGATTATCTCTTCCAGGCCACTGTGGCCATGTTACACACAGGGGATGAGGTGAGGTGGGATCTCATCTGAAAGAAGCAGATACTACCACTGACAATCATATTGGTATCATAAAATATGTATAGCTTCATATAAAACAAGAACAACAAATAGTTGGACCTAGACTGAAATCTAGGAGTTGCCTAGAGACTCCCATTTGTGGAGTTGAGCTGGTCACCATGATACCAGAAGCTGTTGGGAGGAAGTCAAGGACTCTGCAGTCCACTTGGGTCTATGGGTTCTAAAAGTAACCACTGCTGATAATAGTGGTTAGTTATGTTGCACTAAACATCTATGTATATCTTTAAGGAGGTCTATTAAAGCCACAAACTCATTGGCCTGGGCTACAGGGACTTAGAAACCACAGGGCCTCCCTGGTATAAAGGAAGAGGTACCAGTGAAGATCATCTCATCTTAGAGAGGGCTGTTCTAGCACCCATGGGCCTGGGTCAGAATACAAGGGAGACTGTACACTTGTACCCAAATATTTGAGTGCTATAAATCAAGCTACTTAATTGTGTAGAATATGTTTCACCTTCCTACTTTGACAAATCTCTCTTTATAATGACCTGAAGGCAAGTTCAAATTTAGAATTCTCTGCCCTCCTCTGTTCCCTGCCCACAGCGTACCCACTTCTCTTCCCATGCTGTCTGTCCTATATAGGGAAGGAAACTTGTTCACTCATAGTGAATATCCCCAGCTATACTTCCAAGCTGCACACACTCCTATAGCAAACAGTTGCCCTGACCTGGGCCTTGATCTTAAGAGTGGCTCACTCTAGTGTCAGGATGAGGGGCCCAGGTAAGCCGAAGTCGGTTGGGGCAGGAGTTTGTGGAGTACTGACAGCACATACTAAGAGCATGGTCTAGAATAGGGGGAGTTAGCAAGTAGATTCCTCATCCCACGGGGTGCACCTGTGCTGGTGGAAGGTGAGAACAGACCCCTGTACCCACTTCTAAGAGCAGCAATGCCAGGAGGATGTGGTTTTCACAAATGGCCACCTCATAAGGGTAAGCAATGACAGAATCAAGAGTGGATGTATGGAGGGAGGATGAGGAGAGAGAATGAGAACAGAAGAACCTGAAAGGATTCTGTCAGAGATCACAATATCCCTGAGGAACTTTCATAGCTAGCTTCACAATTTGAGAGGCACCCATTTCAAGAAAAAGACTGTTAGAAGTTTCACCTCTAAAACTATAAGTTGGAAATACAAGAGCATATCCTTTGAAATGTGCATTATGTAGGGAAGGGATATCTTATATTACATAATTATTTTTTATCCTACATTGTTCAGGCAGGAGAAAACAGACTCCAAGGGGCTAAGAGATCTTTCCTCAGTCACATTATTATTGCCCTGTAAAATGAGCATTCTGATTACAAGTCTAGGACTCTTCTATGTTAAAAAAAATATGGAGAAAAACTTTAGAGGAGATCAAGGAAATTTAGAATTCTGCATAGTATCTTGCTCATGCCTAAGCACAGGACAAAATCTCATTTCATTGATTTTCCTTCATAAGACTTTTCATCTAACTGATCTTTGTTAAGTGAATTGACTTCCTTTTTCTTAGAGGTATTTTGTTTTTTAAATTTTCATTTTGTGACTTCACCTTATTTTCTAAATTGGTGTATTTCTTCATGCTACCCACAATTCATTTCTACTTTGAGTCAACATCATTATCCCACTTCCAGAGTATGGGATTGTTAATCTTATTAAGAAATTCCTTGCCTCATTCTCATGGATTGGCAATTTTCTAGACATTTTAGTATTATTTTTCATGCTGTATGATTAATCTTAGGCCCCTGAACTTCTGTTACATGTATTTTGACACTTTTACTTCAAACTTAAAAGGCATCGAGAATAAGCATTACTGAGCATCTAAACTATATTAGATACTTTTAGCATCATAACAATTCTCTGTGATAAAAACAGCAAAAATAACAGCCAGTCTTTATTGAGCACTTACTGAGTCCAGCACTATTCTAAGCTCTGTACATCTGTTTGGTAATTGCTATGACAGCACTGTCAAGTATAACCTTTGAAATCTGTATTACATAGGGAATAGCTTACTTTGCACAATTCTTTCTTTATCCTGCATTGCCCAGGCAAGAGAAAACAGACTCCAAGGGGATAAGAGACCCATCCACAATCACATTACTATTGCCCAGTAGAGTGAGCATTTTGATTATAAGTCATTTCTATTTCAGAGGTGACAAAATTAGCAGAAAGCATTACATGAACTACTCAAGACCAGTAATGGGCAAGCTAGGATGTGAACCCCAGTCTGAATCACTCCACATCCTTTTCACTTATGCTTCACTCCTCTCATATCATACAGCAATTTAGTGTTCATGCTATTTTCTGGAAGAAATAAATCATTATTTATAGTTAGTATTCTCTGACTCAGAAAGTATAGTTGTTCTGAGTCTGTTAGAGTTAGAAATGTCATTAGAAGGAACATCCTCTCTGATACTCTTGTTTTATAGTGAGAGAAGCAAAGGCTTAGTGACATTAAGTGACTTGCTAAAGTCAAGTTATATGGTATACATAATTCTAGATATTTGGTCTCCAAATTCTTATTCTAGTTTTGTTTGCTTATTTCCATAAACATTTTTAGGGACCTATAAGAACCCAATTTTCCAGTACTAAAAATTTAAATTTATATTGTTCTCTGTATCACCACTTTTAATCCCCCATTTCAACAATGGAACATAACATTCTCTAAATGACAATTTAGATCATCCTCAGCATCCCAGTCACCTACACTCCCCACATTCAATCATTTCCAATAACTCTACCTTGTGTTTATCTCTCAAGTCTATCCACTTCTTTCTACCTTTACAGCCACAACCCTACTCTAAGCTACTATCTTTGTCTATTTGAACATCCTCAATAGGTTCCTCACTGACTTTCCCAGATCAGCCTTTCAAAAAGCAACAGCATAAGGTTTCCTAAATGTAAGTTTAAACATTTTAAACACCTATTTCAGTATTATCCCATTTTCTTATTTTAGAGATCAAATTCTTTTACAAGGCCCTCATGGCACACTGCCTTCTGGACCCTGCAAAATTCTTGAGCTTCATTTCATGTTCTACTAAACTATTAATTCCTTGAGTATGTCAAGCTCTCTCTAATCTACCACAGCTCCTTTATACATGTCATTCCCTTTGCCTGGTATATTGCTTAAACATTTAAAAGCACATGGTTTCAAGCCAAGCAGAAATGTGTTCAAGATCATACATTGTTGTTTATGAACTGTGAGACCTTTTACTACTCATTGAATTTCTGAGTCTCATTTTCCACATTCACAAAATATGAGTAGATTAGTGTAAAGATTAGATAATGAAATGGATATAAATTTTTCCCACATTGCATAGAACTATAGAAACTCTAGTTATAATTATCATCATCATTGTAGTAGCAGTCTCCAGTTGAAGGCCTTAAATTTCAACTTAAAGTACAACATAGCAATAATAATATATTGGCAGATCTATATCAGAGACTACTTTGAGAAATTGTACTCTCCAAAAAATGAAAACACAGAAATGGATAAATTCCTTAACACATGTTACTCACCAAAACTAAGACCTGAGGACGTAAGCAAATTGTGTTGTTGTTGTTGTTAGGTGCCATCGAGTTGGTATCTGACTCATAGTGACCCTCATAGGGTTTTCAATGGCTGACTGTTTTGAAATTGCCTTGGGACTGGGTTGCCACGTCCTTCTCCCATTTTGCGGTGCTGGGAATCGAACTCAGGACCTCAGAGACTGCAGAGCAGTGCTCAACCAACTGAGCTAAATCCCAGCCCGTAAGCAAATTAAACAGACCTATATCAGCCCCTGAGATTGAGGCAGTAATAAAAAAATCCCAATAGAGAAAAGCCCAGGTCCTGATGGGTTCACAGCTGAATTCTATCAAACATTTAAAGAAGAATTAATACATATACTCCTCAAATTATTTCATGAAATATAAAGGGAAGGTATACTTCCAAATTCATTCTGTGAATCCAATATCACCCTGATACCAAAACCAGATATGGACACTACAAAGAAAGAGAACTATATATACCACTTTTCTTGATGAATATTGATGCAAAACTCCTCAATAAAATTCTGGAAAACTGAATACAGCAACACATAAAACTGATTATATATCATGATCAGGTGGGCTTCATTCCAAAGATGCAAGTCTGGTTCGACATACGTAAATCAATTAATGTAATTTCAACATATAAAGAGACTTGCAGACAGAAATCACCTTATTATCTTAATTGATGCTGAGAAGGCCTTTGACAAAGTTCAGCATCCCTTCAGGATGAAAGTCTTGAAGAAATTTGGTATAGAAGGAACTTATCTCGACATCATAAAGGCCATATATTACAAATCTAAAGCCAACATCATATTAAACAGGGAAAAATTGAAAGCATTCCCTCTGAGATCTGTAACAAAATGAAGATTTCCACTCTCTCCTCTCTTATTCAGTATTGTACTTGAAGTCCTAGCCAGAGCAATCAGGAAAGGGAAAGAAATTAAAGGAATACAAATAGGGGAAGAAGAGGTTAAACTGTCCTTATTTACAGATGACATGATCCTGTACCTAAAAGACCCTAAAAATTCCACTGGAAAACTCTTAGAGCTTATTAGCTCCTTTAGCAAGGTTGTTGTTGTTGGCTGCCGTCAAGTCAGTATCCGACTCATAGCGACCCTGCGTACAACAGGCGAAACACTATTGTCAGTGCTTCTCTGCCATTCATAGGGTTTTCAATGGCGGACTGATTTTTTGGGAGTGGGTTGCTGGGTCTGTCTCCCAAGCCTACAGTATCTGGTGTTCCCAGGCAGTCTCCCATCCAGGTATTAACCAGGCCCGACCCTGCTTAGCTTCTGAGATCTGACGAGATTGGTCGCCACAGTGCTATTGCTGCAGGCCATATCTCTCAAACTGTATCAGAGTCAACTCAAAATGGATTAGAGTCCTAAACATAAAACCAGAAACCTTAAAACTACTAAAAGAAAAGCTAGGGAACAAGCTCCAACACATAGGCATAGGCAAGTACTTCCTTTACAAGACTCCAATTACCCAGGAAACGGTACCAAAAATCAACAAATGGTATTGCATAAAACTAAAAAGCTTCTGTACAGCAATGAAAATAATTAACATAGTAAAAGGAGAGCCCACAGAATGGGAGGAAACCTTTGCATCCTACACATCTGACAGAGGACTAATTTCTAGAATATACAAAGAACTTAAGAAATCAAACAATGACATATGAAATAACCCAATAAATAAGTGGGTACTGGAACTGAACAGACAGTTCTTAAAAGAAGAAAAATGAATGGCCAATAAACACATGGAAAAAAAAGCTCAATATCCCTAGCCATTAGGGAAATGCAAATCAACACAACACTGAGATTCCATCTCACTCCAGTAAGAATGGCCAAGATCAATAAAAACATGTAATAACAAATGCTGATGAGGATGTGTAGGAAAAGGGACACTTTTACATTGCTGGTGGGACTACAGATTAGTTCAGTCTCTCTGAAAATCAACACAGAGGTACTTTGGAAAACTCAGAATAGAACTATCATATGACCCAGCTATATCACTCTTGGGAATATACCCAAAGGAAGATAAGTCATCAGACCACAGGGACACCTGTACCTCCATATTTAATGCAGCACTCTTCACAATTGCAAGGGTATGGAATCAACCAAGATATCAATCAACAGATGAATGAATTGAAAAATTATGTTATATGTTCACAATGGAATATTACTCAGCAGTAATGAAGAGTGAAATTATGTCACTTGCAGCACAATGAACGGAACTGGAGGACATCACTTTAAGCAAATTAACCCAGACTCAAAAAGAGAAATATCATATGTTCTCACTCATATGTGGGAACTAAATCTAACTTGAAGGAAAAAAGTTACATATATAGATATATTAAAAGGAGCAGTCATAATTGTCTAAGAATGGAAAATAGAGTGAACTGGATAGGAGCAGGGAGGGGATCAATGGGTGGGATTGGAGATTGGAGAAAGGAGGAGGAACAATGTAGAGGAGGGAGAGGAAAAACACAAAATACAGGATGCAACTACATGAGTTTATGGGAAAAAAGGAAAGGAAAAAAAAGTCAGTGAGAGTATAACCCATGACTTTACACAATTCTCATTACATATTAAAATTCCTACATTTTTCATTTTTCTTCTTTAGTTCATAATGTTCTTTAAAATATATAAGGTGATGAATGTATAAACAAAACTGATTCAGTAGTTGCATAATGGATATAGCAAATGGCTTATTACTATGTATCCCACTAACATTTACAAATAAAAAATATATTGAAAGATCTATATCAACATGTAAGTGCTTAGAGAAAACTTTATTTCATTTCCTCTTAGACTGATTGTGTGCTATCTGTATACTTATTATACTAGTTTGTCCACCATGTGTCAAGTTTCAAATTAATAAAATCCAAATAGAAGTTTTATTACATACACAAAAAATAAAGTATTTCCCTAAGCAGCAAGGTGACCCATTCATTTTGAATTGTCCAGTATTTTCTGTTTTAACAGTAAGACTTCCATTTTCTGAGGACTCCCAAGTTAATCACTCCAAGGTACAACTAAGGGCTGGGATTTAGCTCAGTTGGCAGAGTGCTGCTCTGCACTCTCTAAGATCTCATGTTCAATCCCTTGTTGTTGTTGTTAGGTGCCGTCAAGTCGGTATCTGACTCATAGCAACCCTCATAGGGTTTTCAATGGCTGACTGTTTCGGGATTGCCTTGGGAGTGGGTTGCCAGGTCCTTCTCCCATTTTTGCAGTGCTGGCAATTGAACTCGGGAGCTCAGAGACTGCAAAGCAGGGTTCTACCAACTGAGCTAAATCCCAGCCAATGTTCAATCCCTAGTACAGCAAAAATGGGAGAAGGACATGGCAATCCACTCCCTAAGTGATCCGGAAACAATCAGCATTGAAAATCCTGTGAGAGTCGCTATGAGTTAGACCTGACTTGAAGGCACCTAACAACAACAGCATGTGCAACTAATGTGCCTTGATGTGTAGTGGCTCAAACCTCCACCCGCCAGACATCCTTTCTGTCTTTCAAGACTCCCATTCCTTCTTGACTGGGTATCCAGATCCCTAAAATTTATGGAAATGTTGGGAGTCAGGACAAAGGGACTATTGCCTGGTTTGGTGTCTGTCTAAGCCCTGACACCAGAGAGTAATGCTTATGGCATAAGAATCTGGCCTTGGAGAGTTGTAAGTGATATAAGCTTACAGCAGACTCAAAACTTCTGTATCAAATGCAAAGGCCACAGTGGCATTCTACTCTGTGGAAGCAAATATTCAGGGTGAGGAATGGGAAGAAGAGTCATCCTGGTGGATTTCTCTGGCAGAGCTGGCCAGGCCAAAGATACAGCCCTTTCAAATCTTGGCCACTTCCCGGGTGTTAAGGAGTACAAATTAAGATTGTATTGCACTTGTCCTGCTGGGCAATATGTTACAGCTCTCTGTCCCCGAGATGTCTTATAAAGGCTGAGTTCTAGAGATCTTAACAGGGTAGACGTGGGAAGGGGAAGTACCACACAAAATCACTATCCCTAAAGGTCGGATTGGAACACAGCAGAGGAAAGAGCTACTGTTCCAGTGGCCACCATGGAGCCAGAGCAGACCCCTGCCATGGAGATCCCTAGGGGAAAGATGCCCCCTAGCAACGTCACACTAACAGGAGTTTCCATGCTGTCTCTGACACAAACCCCAAGGATTTAGAGCTCTGGTGCTCAGCCTTCTCGCCTCTCATAGCCACCTGCTTGGCGCTCATTGCCACCTCAGGGACCCCAAATCACCATCTTTCCAACACCTTTCCTCTTCTCAGTTTCTTCTCTCTCCTTTGAAAATCCAGGGGGCTTCTCCTTACATCTGTTGTTTTATGGAAAGCCACTTCAATGATTGGCTAGTGATTTCCTGTCTCCATTAATATTGTGACTTATTAATTCATCTTCTAAAGAAAAGAAAGCAATTCTTCTGTTTAACATTAGGTTTTGTGCCCCCCTAATAGGGCTTATGTTATATCATAGAAAATTAGTGACAGGAAAATTGGAACTATGGTGACATGAATAACATCAATACATCCCAGGCTTTTCCAGCAGAGGGACCATTTTGTAATAATGTTGTTTTTGTAGTGAAGACATGATTCTTCTGTCCCTTCTTGCATAAACACTCTTGGTTGGAGTTCAAGCACTGATTTCTTTACAGTAAAATAGCCTACCAAGATTGAGTAGTGTCTAGGAAGGCTGTGGGATCATTTACCTAAATAGTATTACTCCACTGTGTTAGGGTTTTGCCATTTTGTCAGAGCTCAGCAGCAATTAATCTGCTGTTATATGTGGCTGCTGTTTGCTTGTTTTTCTTAGTCCACAGCTTGAGGCATCCATTTATTTATTTTGGTTCTTTTTAAAAAGCTTTCTTTGTAGTCTTAGGCACTGTAAGTAGATGGAGTGGAACCAGGAGTTAATGTGTAAAGTTTTTCATCTAGGGAGAGTTTCATTTCAAGCTAACTCTGGGTCACATGTGTACTGAGTTCAGTTTTTGTTTGGATAGAATGCTTCAACTTGGAGAGAAAGAACAGGAAGTGGGACATTCCAGCCCCCAGGCAGCAGCTTCTGCTTGTCAAGCCTTTTTTGACAATAAGGTCACAGACATTTAGTAAGTGCAGCTCTGGGAAGTAATTTACAAATTATGCTAAGAGCACCAACAAAAAGGTTTATTATTAAACTAAGAACAATATGAGCACACTAGCAGAAACCAGGTTGTAAAATGAGCTTGAGGCCAATTCATATTGTCAGCAGAGTACACTAGAAAGAAAGAGAAGGGGGAGGGAGGGGAGAGGAGAGGGAGAGGATGGGGGCACTGAAACTGACTTCTAAGTGGGAGGAGAACCAAGGCCAGAATTGGAATCATCCTGGAAATCAGCTCCTGGGCAGAGGACACTGAGGAGGAGAAGTGAAAATGCTGACCAGGTTGTAAAGGTTGTCAACCAGAACACAGAACAAAAAGCTGCCTTTGAGGGCACAGTAAAACACATTGAAGTTTCAGGCATGAAGCAACTTTGGAGGGCAAGAACAGCCATCACCCCTAGGTTGCTGCTTTTGTAATAAGGAACCTCCAGGCATAGGCATGGTTGCAGCTACCACAGACAAAACCTGACAAACACAGGCACTTGGGTGGGAGTAAATGATGGATCCCCTTCTGGTCATTCCTGAAGTCTGGAGTTAGTAATTTGTTATTAAGCAAGTGCTTCCTGCTTCTTTCATTCTATCTCTGGGAAGGTCCCAGTTTACATTTTACAATTCCTGCACTGGCAAGGAACCCCTGCCTGGGCCTGGCTGAAGCAAAGCTTGCCTTTGTCACAAGCCCTAACCCCTTTACTGAGTTCAGAAAAGGCAGCACAGTTATTGGAGAGGGGATGCAAACACCATCTAGTGTCATTTTCACTGGCTTATGGTTAATTTAGCTGGCCCAGTTTCTTAGCTTATATTCAAGTTATAGTCAAACAATCAACATCTTCAGAAAGAAGAGATGGTGGAAAATGCACTTTCTAGTTGTAAGCATACCTCTTCATCCTGTTGTTGTTAGATGCCATAGAATTGGGTCCTCCACAAATAATCTGCATGTACCTGAATCATACATTCTAACCAGGCCAAGAAATTATTCACAGAGTGAAGATGGAAACTGTCAAGTTCATTATCAAGCACAGCTGCTTGAGAAATTAATGATTTCTTATTGATGTTCTGGGGTATGTATGTATGTATGTATGTATGTATGTATCGATCTATCTATATCTATCGATCTATTTAAACAAGAAGGGATAATCTGTCAAATGAGATCATTTATAGATTCAAGATTATCCAAGTCAACTTTTAGTTGTTATTCTCAAGATGGTAACCTATTCTTAAAAGCACATAATATCCTTTTAGCCTCCTAGCCCATTACTTTGTTATTAGTAATGCCATTTGAGTTTGAGCTAGGAGGAAATCCAATGTCTAATAAAAAGGATTTCTCCTTCTCATGAATTATCTTTTCTTTAGCCACACCATCAAAAAAGTGAGGGCATTGCTAATTTCCCAAATCTTTCCCAGGCTGGCATCAAGTGGATTCAAGTAAATCACTGGATTCCTTTATCTCTGAACGACTCATGCTGTTGAGGGCCAGCTTTATGGGTTTGAAATCAAGCAAAGCTTTCACTGCCTCCTTTGTCTTTTTACATAGCACAGCCAGGTTTAAGTGAACTCAAATGTTGTATTTGAACTATACAACTTGTGATTAGTTATCCCATAAAGATTTGCCTACTTCATTATTCCTAACTATTATGCTGGTATGATATTTTCTTTGAAATCTAAAAAGTAACATTGACATACTTCTGGGAAGTTATGGCTCTGTGATACAACTCTATAATATAGTGTATCATCCAACTAAAGACCATCTGTTTTGTTTTATTTTATTATTATTATTATTTTTTGCAGTATTGGAAGGTTGAACCCTTATGCACTAGGCAAGTATAGGGCAAGTGCTCTACCACTCAGCTGTACTCACAATTCCTTTTTTATTTTTTATTTTGAGACAGGGTCTCACTAAGTTGTGCAGGTTGATTCTGTCTTCAAACCTGTGATCCTCCTGTGTCAGCCTCCTGAAAACCTGAGATTACAGGCATGTGCCATGGTTCCCAGCATTTTTTAAAGGAAAGCAACAGGTTCATTTTTTAACTTCTCTAATTTAATATTTTAAAGAGGATAATATGCAGGAAAGTGCAGTTAACCTCATTTTAAAAGAGGATTATATATCCAAAATGAACTTGAGAAAATGGAAAAGAATGAATTTAGCTAGAAGCTTTGATTAAAATAAAATTACTAAAATCCAAATTAATTTCTTAAGCAAGATAAAATCAACTCTTCCCTTTTGTTAAAAAAGGATCTTAAAAAGTTTCACTTTCATACTAGAAGTATGTGAATCCCTTTGTTAGGAAAAATTTAGGGATTTGGAAATTTTAAGTTGGACTTCCTAATTATCAATTATTGGTCTCCTAACCTAAGACTTATTTCTTGAGTTTGTGAAGAGTTTCCCTTAGACTTTGAACAAGTACAGAATTTTCAAACAATCTTAAAGAACAATGCCTTATTTAAATAATTTTCCTCATGTATTTGATAAAATCATGTTTCATAAGTATGTAAGTAATATAAAATTAGCAATTCCTCCAATCCTTTCATTTCATAGATCAAAAGCAATTTCAAGCAAAGAGCAATAAAGATAAGCACTATCAATTTACTAAGATGTTGTCAAAAACATAGAGACTAACTAACCCGAACAGGTTATATGACAAAGAGAGAGATTTTTCCCATCCTTCCTTATTAATAAAAATGCTTACCACTGCTTATAAATAACAAATATTAACATTTAATTATTGCTAACATTTGTCAAGTCCTTGCATTTGAGAATCTGATAGTAACAAATGTGTTCTTCACTCAAGGATTTGAAGTGACACATTCAGTATTTTCTTCTGTTTTTTTTTTAATTTATTTATTGATTTATCTAGAAACAGTCTCTTTATGTAGCCCAGGTTGGCCTAAAACTCTCAATCCTCCTGCTTCATCTCCCCACAAACTGGGATTACAGATACATACCATGATACCTGGCTAATACTTTTAATGTTTAGTTTCTAAAAGTGAAAAAGATCTGTATTTGCCTGTATTTGTAATTTGATTGTAAGAGTCAAATTAAACAAGCTATGTTTTAGCAAAAAGAACAAAGAATTTTAGATTATGTAAGCTGAGCTAAAAATTATATTAAACTTTCATCTGTGTTCAGGTATTTACCAACTGTATATCCTCAAGCAAGTTGCTTATCTTCTCTGATCTTTGGCTTCCACATATTAAAAATAGATGATGGCTTTTATTTCAGAATGTTATTGTGCAGGTTGAGACAACATATGTAAAGCAAGTCATACATGCTTGATACATAGTAGGCACTCAAATAGCTAGTACAACTCTCCATTTGTAGAACTCAAGCATTATTATTAGTAAGAACTTTCCTCTATACTGATTGATGTTCCCCAATTATTTACATTTCTAAAAGAAATAAATTGTTTCTAGTAATACCATGGTTGAGAGTGGGGGGCTAAGGCAAAATCATTGGGATTGGCATTATAACATTCAAAGATCTTCAAGTACTAGAAAACAGTGTCTGTGAGTACCGGGACTGTTTTGTATACTGGTATTATCATTTGTTGTTGTTGTTGTTGTTGTTGTTGTTGTTGTTAGGTGCCCTCGAGTCTTGTCGACTCATAGCGACCCGTATAGGGTTTTCAATGGCTGATTGTTTCAGGATTGCCTTGGGAGTGGGTTGCCATGTCCTTCTCCCATTTTTGTGGTGCTGGGAATTGAACTTGGGACCTCAGAGACTGCAGAGCTGCGGTCTACCAACTGAGCTAAATCCCAGCCCCGGTATTACCACTTAAAGCTATAAAATAAGGAATCCACGTAAATGGTTCCTCTTTTCTTATGCTACAGCTTCTTTGTATCAGCTGGATTTTAGTGACCTAAGTCAACCATGTAGTATCAGGGGTAGTATAAGATTAAACAGATGTTTTAGTGAGAAAAATAATGTTAGATGACAACACTTTACTTACTGAAGTCCTGCAAAACAGGATGCTCTTTCCACACCACCTCTTCCTCTCATTCACTGGGGATGACAAGTTAGAGTAGTTTGGTGCTTGGCAGCTTATCATCCCAGAAGGAACTTGGCATTTCAGGGAGGTAGAAGTATGTGTTGAGATTACTTTTCTTTTTTACAGGGGTTTCCAGGGTGTTGGCAGAGAACATACAACTTTTCATAAAAATGTAATTTATAGCTCTTGAAGGACCTAGTTATCTGTGATGGAAGAGCTAAAACTTATAAGAATTAGTAATATAAAATTTCTTTAAAAGAGCTCTAATTGTTAAGGAATCTTATGATTTCTTGGAAATAAATCATAAAGAACTGAAATATCTGGCAATTATAAATGAATAGGCACTTGTACCTAAGTGTCTTAGGCAAGAATGTCAATAGCCAATCAATGTTTGAACATTACATAGTCAACAATGCTGAGTAGCTATCAGTGGCTATCAGGTGTGTGGTACTGTGGAAGCCATATGGAATATACTAATTTGAATCATTGTGACTTTAGAGTCTATAGTGATGGAAACACATTAATTAAAATTTTATAATATTGTAATGCTGTACAGCCCTATAACATTTGTGGACATAGCACCATAGAATCACTAAGCAAGGCTAATTTTGCTTGGGAGGTTTTGAAGAAGAAATCCTCGAAGGTGTAACATTATATCTGAGCCTTAAATGATGAGTAGGAATTATCCCCTAATAAATAAGGGAGGGAAGAACATCCCAAGAATATGTGACTACACAAAAAAAGCCTTATAGGTGAGAAACAGCACGTGCAGGAAACAGTAATCAAGGTGATTTAGAAGCTTAGAATACAGCAGAGACTGGTGAGAAAGAATGGTGTGATGCAGTTTGTGGAGGATCCTGTTTTTGTACTAAGAATCTTAAATACTGCGTGAGAGCATATATGGTGAGGAACTATTGAAGAGATGCAAACAAGGGAGCAGCACATGTCAAATTTGCACTTTAGTTAGATCCTCCAGACAGCATTGTGGAGGATATATTTGAGAGGAAAGGCTAGAGGGCTGGTTAGAAAATTGTGCAGGAATCCAAGCAAGAGATGATGAAGACCAGAACTAAGGTTGTGGTAGTAGGAATGGAAAGAAGGAATTCATTCAAGAAGTGTTTGGATGCAAACCTAGTGAGTCAAGATAAATGCTAGGCTAAGGAATGTAAAATGAACTTCTGGATTTCTAATTCAGGTAATGGAGAATTTGATGAAGGCAAAAAAGGTAAGAGAATAAAAGGGGCCAATGAAAGGCATGAGATGAAAATTCAATGCAGCCAGTGGCATTTGAGAGGCCAGTAAGCTATCTAGATGACAATGACAATTAGGAAATAGATGTGGAAATCTAAAACTTGAAGTCGAGCTGAGACTCTGTGTGAGGTGTGTGTGTGCATGTGTGAGAAAGAGAGGCAGTCTGTGTGTGTGTGTGACAGAGAGAGAGAGAGAGGAAGAGAGAGGGGGAGCAAGGCATGGAGGGAGGGAGAAACAGAGAAACACTGAGAGAAGTCATTAGCAAATAAGACCTTAATTACTTCACTCAAAAGAGGTTTTTGTCTTTAGTTGGATTTCCATAACAAAAATACTATAAATTGGGTGGCTTATAAGCAACAGGAATTTATTTCTCGTTTCATGGAGGCTAGGAAGTACAAAATCAGCATAGTGAAGGCTTGCTACAGACAAACTTTCTGTGTCCTTGGATGGTGAAAGGGTAAAGGAAGGTCTCTGGGCCTCTCTGTAAGGCAGGAAGGACATTCAGGAAGGCTGTCTCATTGAACTTGTGATCCACAAAGGGCCCACCTCCTAATACTTCACTTTGAGAATTAGTCTTCAATACATGGATTTTTAGGAGCTCACGAACATTCAGACCATAGCCTTTTACCTAGATAAAGCATCTAGAGTAAGAAGAACAGTGTGTAGAGGACATGACCCAAGAATATGCAACCTTTACATTGTGGGTGGAAAAGGTTTCAGAAAGCGGTTGATCTGGATGGTAGAGAAAGAGCCAGAGAATGTCGTTTTGTGAAAATTAAGAGAGAGCTTCAAAAAGTGAAGAAATAATCCATAGCATGAAGTACAGTAGAGGCCAAGCAACATAAGGACTGAAAGTATACCTCAGATTTAGCAACTGATAAGGAATTGGTGACCGTAGGGGAGCTATTGCATCAGAGAGATGGAAGAGGAAGTCATACATAAGAACAGAGGAAATAGGATGGAAGCAAGCAGAGAAACTCTTTAGAGAAGTGTAAATCTACAACAGTATTGTAAGGAAGTCACGTGGAGAAGGGGTATTTGCTTATAGATTGGAAAAAATGGGATTCACTTGACACATTCAAAGTTAAGAAGAATATAGAAGGACATATTTTATTTGATAAATAAGATGAAAGATATGGATTAATACAACTTGATGCATTCTTAACATTCATTTTAAACCATAATTACTTCCCCTCCAAGTCTTTCATCTATATGCCTAGCAAACTTCAGTGTGGACTGATTCTGTTTTTCTTGACTTTTTTAGCCAACATTTCTGCTGGCACCACCAATAAGCTATGCAACATAATGGAGAAGGAAATAGGATCAGGGAGACAAGGCTCTGAAAAATTCAGACTATATAATTACTTTCTGAAGGGGTCCAGGTTGGACTATTAGACTCTGAGAATCAAAGCCAGGTTGGCTGTGTTCCTTTGATATATATCCAAACTATAATCTCAAATCCTAAACAGCAAAGCCCTAAGAGGTCAAATGTTGTACAGCATGGGCTTGATCCAGTTTAAGGGTTATTATTTCCCATACTGTCTGTAAGTAGTGACATGAAAGCAATTACTTAATTATCTTATTTCCCAACAGAAGGTGACACCTAACAATTACTGTTTAGCCACATACCTTTGAGTGCCATCCCTCCTCTGGGAACACCCAATGGTGGCGAAATCAAGGTGTCTGACAACACTTCTGGGTGTGTGGTACTGTTTGTGGCTGGCCTGGTAGCTCTGCCCAGTTTCAGGTGGCAGATTCCTCTCGATTAGGACTGTGACAGGAGTGTCAATACAAAATCAACACAGAAAGGAAAACTTTTTTTGCTGCTTATCTGTTACTTCTGGTTAGTTCACATGCTGTGCATAATTATTTAAAAATGCCTAAGGACTACTTGCCTGCAGCCGTAGCACTGTGGCATCCAATCCCATCAGATCTCAGAAGCTAAGCAGGGTTGGCCTGGTTAGTACTTGGATGGGAGACCACCTGGGAACACCAGGTACTGTAGGCTTGGGATAAGGACCAGCAATCCACTCACCAAAAATCAATCCATCATTGAAAACTCTATGAACAGCAGAGAAGCACTGACAATAGTGTTTCTCCTATTGTAGGTAGGGTCTCTATGAGTTGGACACCGACTTGACGGCACCTAACAACAATATAACAAGGACTACTTGCATGACAGCCATGAACCTTGAAGTTAAAAATAAAAAGTTATTGCATGTACTTTTACAAGCTGCCTTAAATTCTTTTGGGGAGTGTGCAATACATCCATAAACTTTAAAAAACCCAATAATGCTCAGATATAGATCCAGAAATCAACTCATGACAAACTGAGTGACAAATCAGAGTATAATTAACAAACTGAAGAGAATACATAATGCTAGGAATGTTATATTGTCCGCTTTTCTAGACATAAATTGTAGGACTTAGCACTTTCTTTTGTTTTTGAAGGATAGAATTAAGTAGCTAAGGCAGAGTATTCAAGATGAATTCAGAATGAGTGAAGACCATACCAAATGCATATCTGTGGCCATTGACATATCACCTAATCTCCTTGTTCTTCCGTTGCCTCTCTAAACTTCTATCCAGTTAAGATATGAATTTTTACCTTGTATGTAGTCTTTTTCCTAATACTTTCCTGTATAAGTCTGCCAACTACTGGTTAGCCACCTTAATAGAGTTGAAATTAATGAAGATTTCTAGAAAGTTGTTGTTGTTAAGTGCCATTGAGTTGTGTCTGACTCATAGTGACAGGATTCTTGAGCTAAAGCCCAGCCCAACATTCTAGAAAGTAGTGATTTATATATAAATCAGCAAGATCTCTTTACTCAGAACCCTCAGGGTAATTGATAAAAACTTTCAAGTTAGCCTATTGAGAAACATGTGAGCTGCCCCCCAGACACTGGGAAATTGGCTAAGTTAAGGTAAATGATATATTTCTCTTGGGTCTGTCAGCTGGCAATTTCATAGCTGACAACCGCAGCGGAGGTCCAGAATAGCTCATGAAACATCAGATATTGGTAAAAGTTTTCTAAAGCTTTTCTTACGGCTCTAACATATTTCCTGTTTTTACTATTAGAGGTACTTTGGTAAAAAAAATCACAGGAAATAAAATATTAGTTTCATAATAAGACACTTTTTTTGTAGTGTTGGGTATCAAACACAGTTTATACATGATAGGCCTTCTACCACTGAGCTACACTCCAGCCCTACTACGTTCATTTTTGTTCACAGCCCAGAAAATGCTAATTAATAAATAATAGTTGAAGACAAGATGATTAAGTACAAAATCTGTGGTTGTTTATTGACAAAATAAGAAAGAAGAGCAGCAGATTCCTCAAACCTCATTTATTTCATTTCCAGAAAGCTATAAACTATGTCCAACATAAGATTTTTAAACCTAAAATTCACAACACCTAAGCTTAAGATTTTAGTTATGATCTAGAGTATTAAAAACAAACTATCATTTTCAATATTAAGAGAGTAAGTGTTTGAAAATCAGGGGTCATTTTTCTGTGTTTCCAGAATCTAATTACACACATATTTGTCCAATTATACATTGATTGGTACTAAAAACTAATTTAGTAGGTGCTAACTTAAAACATTTTTACATTTTAATATTGAGCTTGGGATGTTTGCCTAAAGTCAGAGAGAACTAGAAAACAAATGACCATTTTTCTGAAAAGTTTTCTTCTTGATGGTCCTTTCTATGGATGGAGAGGGAAAAAAATAAATGTTTAAATACCTGGAAAAGAAAAATTTATTTTAAAAAAGTCTGTTTGGATTGTCATCATTTATTAAGGGTCTGTGGTGTGCTGAATTCACTACCTGTACCAATTTACCAGTGCGTACAGCCCACATGCTAAAGAATTAGTGAGGCTGTCCCGGAGCTGTGGTTCACACCTGTAATCCCGGGGATTCAGAAGACTAAGGGGACTGTGAGTTGGAGGCCAGAGGAAGCCTGAGAAACTTAGTGAGACCCTATCTGAAAACAAAAAATAAAAAGGGATTGGGGGTATTGTTTAGTGATAAGAACACTTGCCCAGCATATGTGAAGCCCTGGGTTCAACTCTACAATACTGGAAAAAAAAAAAAAACACATTAATACAGCATTTCCATTTCTCTGTGTGTGTGTCTCTCTCTTTCCCTCTCTCTCTCTCTCTCTCTCTCTCTCTCTCTCTCTCACACACACACACACAGCTACCAACATGTTATAGACTTGCCATTGTCAAAACATCCTAATTGATCATCTGCCTCTACTCCAAAGAATATCCCTGTTCCTTGCCTTCCAAGCTACTAGGCCAAGGATTATTCCCCCACAAGTTTGGTGATACCTCTCCCCACCTGAAAAGTCTTCATTTCTTAAGTCATGAATATTATGCCCCTAGTCAAAAGATGGGATTAGTACAGAAGAAACTATGTAATTGGATGAGTATAGTGAAAGCTTTTTTGAACTCAGAGCAAATTGGATAACACCTAGCAGAAAGAAAACCTGATCTTTGTTCACACTATTGTTTCCAAAAATGCGAAATTTCACTATGGTGCCAAATCATACAATGACTAACCAGAGAAGCCAATAAAACATGACAGATCTTGTGGGATTAGGCAACAATGAAAGTCTAAAGGCCTTGTTAGGTATGTCCTAAAGGCCTCTTGTGATCAACCACCTAGGCCTGTTATTAAAGACCAGGCAAGCACAGCATTGAAGATCTTTTTTTCTTTAAGACATCTTTACTATTTGAGAAATACTGTACTATATTTTTCCACATTGAAAAGTGGAAGGAACTGCAGGAATAGAAAGCAAGACCTTCGTGGCTGTCCTCAACACTCCAATTAAATAGTATCTGCATAAAGCACTTTTTAATTCAAGAAAGCCTGAGGATGCTTTGGTGATTGCAACAATCTTGTAATTGTCCATTTAAAACTGATAGATTTTGAGTACAAAAACTTTACTATATTTGAGAGACAAGCTAGTGGTTTCAGAAGCACAGGAAGACATTTTTATGCTGTTTCCTAGAAACCACTGATGGAGGGAAGCTTTATCATATGGATAATAACATTTTGGTTTTTGCCTTCCAATAGACCTAATTAAGACAAGGTATTTAACTCTAATAGACTTTAATTATCTCATCCCCTAAAAAGAGATGTTTATATCCTTGCTCTCTGCTAGAAATCAATTAACTAGCCTATTAAAATGGTGTCATTTTATATCTTTTACAAAGAGCCTGTGGCCCATTTCTAAAAGGCTTTGCCTCTTCCTCTTTCTGCATGGGCTTGGCTTCCTTGCAAACATCAATAGTTGAATTCCATATTTGATATGCAATGCAGAAATATTCCTGCCTTTCCCATTGAGCTGAGATTAATTCTCCCACAGAGAGGTACAGTGGATTTCTCTGCAGGTTTAATGTCAGGTTGCTCCCTTAGGTAGCAAATCTAGTCCCTCCAATAACATGAGTATATAAATATAATGATAGCATTCTTTGGGTTAACCTAAAAGGAGCAACCAAGTAGGCACACAAAGTCTAATGGCCTTCTTGGTTATCAGAAGAATAAAACCAAACCTAGTTTACAATATTGTGTTGTAGTAAATTCTAACTTTTTTATTGAGGAGAAGGGGCAAGAGGGAGATGGAGCTGAGTTTGAGGTGAAAGCTAACAAAGTTGGTATCCTGTGATTTCCTTTGGAAGGGAAAAATTTGTTTTAAATCATCACACTCAAATACATGGATCTCACTGAGTTGAAATTTTAACACACACACCATTAGCTTTATGGATCTTCTTGCCTCCAGTTCCTGTTCTGTAAAGTGAGATAATAATAATAACACCTAAATTCAGAGTTGTCGTGAGATAGAATTAAATACTTAACACATGAACCATTAGCAGTAACTAAAGGCAGTAATGAAGGTGATTTCATTTTGTATTAATTACGCCATGTTAGTGATTATAGGTTAAGAGAGGATAGAAGTCGCTTAGAAGTACTGTGGTTTGTAATGTCTTTTCCTCTTAGATGTGAATCGCTAGGGCATTGATGTAGGTAAAAAGGAAGCACAAACATGCAAAAGGAAAACTAAAGTTAAAAATGGCAAGAAATAAGCCCTTAGGAAAGATATAGGTTAAACTTTGTCCTCTAGGAATCTCAAAGTGGGAGAGGTTTTAATGATGGCATCAATGAACTCTTCCATCCCTCAACCCTGATAACTTGACTGAATCTTCTTCAAATCTAGTGATTATTGAAAATGAGGGGGTGGGGTGTCATCCTTCCCACACTCCCACCTGCGGGTCTCTGCACCCCCCAGTATATATGTGCTTGCAGGTGATTCCACAGGGCACCCTCCTTTCACAACTTGGAGTCAGGTAACCAAGAGAAAAGAGAAAGATTTCAAAGAGACCTGTATCACTGCTGGGAACACAACCTGCACCCCAGTGCCTTGGCATTCCCAGAAGTGATGCACATGTCATTCTATGGCCAGGATACCCCCACCCAGGGCCATGCAGGTCAGTCCTGGCTTTGTGGAGGTTAGTCTCAGACCCTTTTCTCTATGGCAAGGAGCAAACTGTAAAAAGAAAGCTGGGTGGCTGGTTCTGGGAAACAACAGAGGTCATTATTGAAAAGAGCTCGCCTGTCAATGAGTCTGATCTTTAGTAGCTTTCCAGGGCCTTGCCCCTCTCACTCATCTTTGTGCCACTTCCTTGAGAGGATAATGGTGCCATTCTTTTTCTTTCCATGTCAAGGCCTAGCTTGATGCAGTCCCTCTTTGATCAGCCATACTTGGTACACAATGAAATTTCTCCTCTGCCCTCAAAGTCCCCAGCTGCCAAACTAACATCTGCAAAGTAGTACGGGACATGCAATTTTCTATGCACTAAAAAACTAGAAATAAGACTATCATATATGTGTGTGTGTATTTTCAGCACACCCCCAATGCACCACAGGTTCCTGATAGAGAACTACCCATCATTTTTTGAAGCTCTTCATTACTTTAACAAATGTCACCCCCAACCCGTTTTATCAGCTGTCACCCTCATGTTAGAAGCTCCATATCCAAAGGCACATTTCTGACATGAAGGAAGTTGTTTTGACATAAGACTTTGGTTCACATATGATAATAAAAATAATTGAGGAAATATGAATGACCCTGTCATTCTTTAAAAGTTATCTTTATAGTTTCCCCCTTAAACTTTGCCTTATTTAGCTTATCAGTACTGGGTCAAAGCTCGCTTGCTTGAAAGCTCTTCTAATCCACTTCATGATCTTACTCTGAAGGATCATCCTGGAACATGTGCTCTGTGGGGACCTGAACACTATCCTTCACCATTCAGCCCTCTAGGGTAAACCAACTGTCGAGTGCACAGACAAAAAATAGAAGGAGGGGAACAGTTGCCCTACTTAAATGTAAGCAAACAGGATATTTTTGTTGCAGTTTTTCTTAATCATTTGCAAAATTGCAATACTCTTTTGATTCACTTTGGCAATAGAGAATTGGCTCCTAGTCCTGCAAATTGCTTTTTATAAATATGTAAGAGGCAAGAAGTAAATCATGGAGCTCCAATTAGCCTAAAATCTAATCAAATTTGCTGTTGGGTGAAAAGAGAACTTTCTAAAGAATAGTAAAATCAGTGCCTATCACTTTAGAATCCAAGCTCTATTTTTCTTTTTTATTTCTTCCTGTTTTTTTTGTTGTTGTTGTTTGTTTGTTTTTAAGATGTTTTACTCTCTTTTAACTGAGAAAGAACTGAAGCCTTAAAATTCTCATTTAAGGTCATTGCCTTTGTTGTCCTCTGGCAATAATTGCAAAATAGACTGGTGTGAGGGGAGTTGGCTAAAGATGAGAGAAACAAAGCTTCATTACTGTTACACAGTCAGCCTGGCCCACGTGCTAGAGATCAGGAGGGGACAGAGAGGCAAAACTCACCTCCTCCAGGGAAAGGAGAGAGCTTCCTCCTAACAGAAGAGTGTGTATTTGGCAGAGGATCATCCACTCTGTTGTATGTGAGATGTTGCTCAATTTGTTTACGTGGTATCTCACTTATTTATGCTGCTGTTCTTTGTTCTTCTGTGAAGATAGGTGATCCAGCAGAGGGAATCTTTGTTTCATATGAGCTCATCTGCTCCTGCTGTCTGCACCACACCTGTAATTATAATTATGGCCCACTGCTTAGGATGCTGCAATCCTTTCTGCTGAAACCAATTGTGAGTTCACAAACAGTTACTCTGCAAAGAGAGAATGCCTGAATTGATAGAATCAGCTTCATTAGTCCCTTTCGTTGTTATTCTGGCTGCAGTTAACCTATTACAATGCAGGTGGTTAACATTTTTTAGTAACATAGAGGCATCCTTGCATTTGCAAAGGAACTGTGACGTTAGTAACTCTAACTAGGACAGGCATAATGAGGTAAGGCTTTTTGAATGAGTTGATACCGAGATAAAAAAGTTGCTGAAGTTGTACTTCAGGTATTACACAGATGAAGCAAAGAGAATCTATGTGGAATTACTGAAAGTAAACTACCTAGAGATGGTCTTAGCAAATTATTGCAGGTTGACTTTATTTTGACCACAGCTTTCTTATATATCTCAACAATTACAGGGTCTGGCTGATACAATAATTCAGCATTATAACTAATCCACCCTTAAGAAGGAGCAGCCAGATAGTTTTATGAATTCATTATTATTTAGATGAAAAAATTTAACACAGAACTTCTTTGTTTTAATAATACTGAGACATAGGGGCATATAGACTTTATTCTAAAGTAACCAAGTTCCTTTTTTCCTGAAGAGGAATTTTTATATTTGATACAATGTTCATTTTTAGATACATGATAAGGAAAGGAATTTATGATTCCTGGGTTTGTATACAGTTTACATTATAACCTTTTCTCCCCAGTCTCAAAATAATTGGATTTTTTAGTCCCTATTAAACAGATAAGTCTCTCCCCCCCACACACACCAGGAGGTTTTATTTCTAGAATATGAGCCCAAATATTACAGCCTTCAATTGCTCTATTGTATTTCAGTTAGACAAGGGATTTAGTCAACTGCAGTGGCATTTCAGCTTTTTTATCCTGCTGCAAGTTACTGTTTGTACCATGAGATTTTTCTCTGGTATATCAAATAAAGTACAACTTGGGAACACAGAAGAGACAGAATTGAAACAAATAAGAACACACTTGAATAAACGAACTTTTTGAAGGACTTGGATACTAAAGCGCTAGGCACTGATTTTACTTTTCTTTAGAAAGGCCCCCTTTGGTCCAATACCAAGTTTAGTTGGATTTTAGGCTATTGGAGTGACCATGCTTTACTTCTTGACTTCCAGATTTGTATAAAAGCAATTTATAGGGCTTTTATTTTTAAAATGGAAACAAGAAACACAATTGAAATAAAAAATAATTCAATTTACCAATAGTCACATATTATGTTAAGAAAAAGCCTCTGGATAGAACGAAGGTTTCACAAAATATATATTCATGAAAGAAAAGATACTCTTTTTTTTTTTTTTGTGGTACTCGGGGGTTGAACCCAGGGCCTTGCACAGACTTTGCAAGTGCTCTACCACTGAATTGTACCCGTAGTCTATTTATTGTTTTTTTTAGATTTTGATTCAAGGTCTCAGTAAATTACTCAGGCTGATTCTGGCCTCAAACTTGCAGTCCTCCTGCCTCTCCCTCCTGAGTCACTTGGATTATAGGTATGAACCACCATGCCCAGCTGAAAAGATATTTTTTAAACAAGGCCTGCAAGTCTGTGAGGAAGAATACCATAATTTTACAATTAGCCCTCAATATTGACTCAGACACTGTTTCTTAAAGTCTCTTTGCTGGACAAGAGGCCCTAGTATCACTTGGGAACTTAATAGAAGTGCATTTTCTCAGGCCACTCTTAAGACTTCCTTGTGCAGGAATTCTGAGGCTGCAGGCTTGCCCTCTGTGTTTTAATAAGCTCTTTAGGTGATTCTGTTGCCCCCGCAAATTTGAGAACCACTGGCTTAAATACGACCTATTGGCCTCCAGTTTTGCTTTCCACAAATTATTCTCCACAACTTCCAGAATCCCCTTTAAAAATACTAATTATGTCCCCTCCTTCTTTAAAACTATTTGGAGTCAGGATATTCATCGTATTCAAGACTCATCACCCACTTGTCCCTTAATAGTTTTGCAGCTCCATCTCTTCCCACCTTCCCTGATCACTCCACAGCCCTCACTCACCAGTCACCTCCACATACACAAAGGCACATGCACCCACGACTTGTCACTCACGAAGCACTAGTCATTTTGAGCTCCTTGCAGTTCTGCAGATGCCCAAGTGCAATGTTCCCTCCCTGTGATGTGACTTCCCCTTGTCCTTCCCATCCCCTCCCTCCCACCTCTCGTTATGTGAGGAATTTGTTCTCCTCTTTCCAGGACGCCTATCCTTTCGCGCTTATCTTCTTTTGGAAGCTTTGTTGACTGTCCACCCATTCCTCCCTCAGCCAGGCTCCTTGTCTAGGTGTTGCCACAGAACACTCCGCACACTTCCACTGTTACGTGCAGAATAGGTAATCGTTAATGATTAACCCCATGATAGTTACTGGTTTTTTTCACCAACTGAACTATAAGCACCTGGATGGAAGTGACAACCTCTTACATACTTGATATCCCAATGTCTACCATAAACTTTCTTCATAATTAGCATTTTATAAGTTCCTGTTGAATGAAGAATGAATGAATGAGTCTGTTGGTACCACAACTACAGATGAAAAGAATTGAGTCCAATGAGGAAAAGTGGCCTGACAAATCTACTTTGTGGAGACGGATGCCTTGATTGCCTGTTGCTTTATCCAGTGTTCTTGATATCAAATCATTCTGGCTTTGACACTCAAGGTAAAAATTCACCCAGACTGTTCTATTGGTTAGATGTTTTCTCTAGAGAAAAAACTCGGACTGGGTAGCCGCTTGGGCTGGAGTTTAGCTCAGTTGGTAGAGTGCTGCTCTGTGCTCTCTGAGACCCTGGGTTGTATTCCCCAGTACTGCAAACATGGGAGAAGGACGTGGCAATATACTCCCAAAGCAATCCTGAAACAATCAGCCATTGAAAACCCTATGATATAGGGACACTATGACTTGGACCTGACTCGGCCCAACAGCACCTGACAATGCCAGTGGCCCCTTAGGTTCAATTTATAACTGTTCTTACCAACCTGATTCTAATTTTGTGATGAAGTAGTCTAAGAAAGATAATGACCATGTACCAGGTCAGAATGACATACCATTTAGTACAGAACCTCTCACGTACTCTAGCACATGTGGTTCCTCGGGTCTTGGCTAGATGCCAGTGTTCTATTGGCCTGAAAGATCTGATGAAGTGGCTAACCCAGTGTCACAAGATAGAAATGTCACCTCTTTTGGCAGGAATGTGGGACTGTGTTTTCAAACTATGGTTCAGATCTCGTCTCTACACCATGTTAACTGCAACATGGAAGCTTTGGTTCCTTCATATACAAAATATGGGGGAAAATCCTTCTTAGCTCATAGCATTGTTGTAGGCACTAAGGGAAGGTGGTATGTTGAGAGCACTTAGCAGAATGGCATATAAACAGTAGTTGATGAACATGAGCAAAAACAAACCTAATAAGATATTGAGTAACTAGTAAGTGACCAGTTTCAGTAGGAGCCAGGCATACCAAGAAGTTAAAATGCAAGTTAATATGTACTTTAGGCTAAGAGATTACTCACATGCATTGTTTTTTCTTTGTGATATTTTTATTTTTATGCAGTAGCAACAGATATACTCTGATATAGCTTAAATTCAAAAAAATTTATTACTATAGTGGCACATTAATGCAAGTTGTTTGTTAAGGGCAAAATATTTGGATCTTTTAAAATTTCTTCTTTTTTTTCCATTGCAAATATTGAGTACACTATTCCCATTTGGAATTTAAAGCACCCACAGGATTTTATAGTGTACAGTGCTATCTTACTCTGCACACTTTGGAATGATTCAAGTCTTAAGAGTCCCTTGAAATCAATGGGAGTACTATGCCCAGACAGCTTCATGAGACAGAGTAAGAAAAGGAACGGTCCCACAATGAAGAATGGAACTGAATTTTCAGTTGTCCTTAGATGATTACATTAGGGATGTTATGAAAGCAAGGATTCAGGGAACTAGGCTTGTAAATATGGAGCTCAATTGGCCCTTTTATACAGAGGTCCTTGCTAGATATGACATAGCTTTTTAAAAATTCTCCAATGACTTCTAAAAAATAACTTGTACTGTGCTTGAGAAGGGTCAGGAAATCCACTGCTTTCATTAAAATGTTAATATGTCAATGGATCCATGATCACTGAGTAACTAAAAGGAATCTAAACCTTTTTCTAATAGTGAACAGATGGCCAGTTTGATTACAAAATTGTCAAATATTTGTTGACTGTAACTTCACTCTTAATGCAATTCTAGCAGTTAGATCAAATCAAACATATTGTGTTTACTGAGTTTGCATCTTCGCGTACAAAAATCTGGTTTCACCAATTTCTAGCTGCAAGATGTTATTTCACCACCCTGTGCCTCTGTTTCCTATCTACAGAATGTACATTTTACTTAGGTTCTATGGATTGAAAGAAATCATCTCTGCCAAGAGGGAAGGATAATTCCTAGCTCAGAGAGCTCAATGAACATTAGGTATTGTAATCCAAAATCAGTGCACCTAATTTAGCACTGGAGGAAGTTTTGTGGGAGAACCCATTTGCTCCCATTCCATTGTATGTCCTCCCTTAATAGTTGAGAAAATGTGGGCGCACACATTCAAACACACACAGCCTCATCTGTTCTTATTAAAACTCCAGGGGAATCTCAGAGAAAGAGGCTGCCATGGCTGGTGTCTAGCTGTGGTTCTTTCCACCCAGTAAGTTTCTTGTCATATTCTAAAGGCAAATACATCTTCACTCAGCTGAGATGAGGCAGCCATTAATACTCTGTGAATACACTCTGCCTTGGAGAGGAAATGCTGGAAATGCTTGTGTTTTTCTCTTCTGTCACTCATGGCTCTTAAGGACACAGCATAGTCCTCCTGCTCCCCACTTTCCTTATTTCTTCCTTCTGCTGCTTTCTTTTTGTAGTGAACACTCCATCCTGCTGGGCACACCCTCTCCATACCTGTGTTTAACTCTTCTACCACTCAGCTTTCAAAGCCCCTCTTTCCTCTCTCTCTCTCATGTTTTACCTCACTATTTCTTTCCCATTTCAGTGATAGCACCCATATTTAAGTAATGATTTTTTGAAGAAAGCCCAGTTGCATGCATTTTGTGTTTTGCATATATTGAATTGATTCAGTAGGTCTTAAACTGTCATTGGTGCAAAGCTCTGAGTTGATACCAAATGAGAGCGGACTTATGGAGGGGCTAACTCAGCTCTCGGTGGAGAAGTAGGCCTTACCGAGTTAGTTCAAAACTGTAAGCTTAAAGGTGAGATTTTTGAACCCTCTGAAATAATAAGGGATCACAACAGACTCAAAATAGACTTGTTCATGGTATCTTGGAATTTGAGAATTAATGAGTCTTCTTGGTGCCTGGAGTGGTTAGTCCTAATAAAACCAAAAGAGGCATGACATTGTACACTTACGCAATGAATTCCCCTGCAGGGTTTTACTGACTGGAAATGAAAATCATTTAAGAAAGGATTAGATATGCTATAACTGGTGGAGCATATTAAATTATCCTTCTATGACTGACCTCCATTGCTGTTCTCAGGGTCAAGTTATAAATTTCTTTCCCTTCAGAGCCATGTTATCAGCTCCAGGAATATAGGCAACCTTGAATTTTTTATTTCATACATCTCTCTGAACATTGTATGTCCAGAATTATAGAAAGTGAAAATATTACTTCAGATAGAATAGCAGAAAGATAGAGTAAATGCTGAGGTGTGTGATTTAAGTTACTGTCATTGAGTCTCTGTAAAAGTTATTCAACCTGCCTCATTATGCCAGAATAATGCATGCTTTACTTTCTACCTCTGTAAGTTATGACTGGTACTGTGTTTGGCCTCATTCTCTGAAGAAAAGTGTTTATTGTGATGACTGCAAAATGACTGTACACACCAATGTAACAAATCCAAGGTATGACCTGATCCACAGCAATCCTAAGTGACAATCATTTTGTAGCTGACATATCCACATGTAAATATATTGTCATATGTGGTCTGTGGTATTTTTTTTCTTATATACACATATGTTTAAACACTCCAGCCCAGAGGAAGATCTCACAGTGTCTTTTACTTTTTAATCATAACCCCTAAAATCAGTACTTCTTATTTAGAGGCTTAAAGAAAAACATGTGGGTCTGCATTCAGGAAGTTAGGTGGGACTTAACTTTGCTTCTATTTCCTTCCATATTCCCAGTCAAACCAAATAAATATGCTCATGAATATACAGAAAGGCAGAATTAGGACCAGATTTGTAACATTGGTTGCTATTTTAAATGGCATATATGTTTATTAAGCTTCAGAAATTTGCACATATCAGTTATAATTTCCTCCTTTGAAGGTATACAGTTTTACATGCATTTTTTCAATTATGATATCTTGTTTGGATCCGTGGCTTTTTCCCACAGAATGAATTTACTGTAATTTTAGGGAAAGGGGAAAAACTTGATTTTTAAATGCAGAACAAATAGACCATCAGAAACACTTAAAGTTCTTTGACAGGATAAAATAGACATGATAAGGAAGTAAAAGCTTTATTAGAGTTATTTAGTGGATTTTCTCCAAAGGTCTAAGATAAAGTTATGATTATGTTTATTTGAAAGAAACAAAACTGTGAGTTAAATAGGTATTTCTTATCTTTTCAGAGTTGTAGAATTAGTTGTGCTATTTTCCTTGTGGCCTGCAGCCATAGCCCTGTGGCATCCAATCCCGTCACATCTCGGAAGCTAAGCAGGGTGGGGCCTTAGTACCTGGATGGGAGACCACCTGGGAACACCAAAAGCTGTAGGCTTGGGAGAGGGACCTGGCAACCCCCTCCTAAAAATCAATCTGCCATTGAGAACCCTATGCACAGCAGAGAAGCACTGACAATAGTGTTTCCCCTGTTGTACAGGGGGTCACTATGAGTCGGATCCTGACTCTACAGCACCTAACAACAACAACAACAATTTTCCTTGTATGTATTTTTAACCAAGACTACTATAAACTTCCTTTGTATAAAGATTCCAATAAAACTACAAAATACAACAAGAAAAAAACAAAGATTTATAATTTATGGCCAAGAAAACGGATTGCCTTTCCCTCTCAGATAAAAGTAACTCCTTCAAGTAAAACTAGAGCCACGCTATGGTCAACAGATTAGTACTGTATTTAGCAAGATAACAGGCTCTGCAGGGAACTACCCCATTTCTCCTTCCACACAATTCCTGTCTTGGATCTATACAACAGTGTAAGTCCACTCCGGAAACAGTTGAAGGCTTCAGAGAGTTTGAGCAAATGACTTTTGAATTCCAAGTCATTGAATATGGCATACCTCTGCCAATAGCCTTCACATTTGATATTTTTGAGTAAATGTAGAAAGACAAGGAAAGATGATTGTTTTAAAAATAGCTGTAATTTTGGTAGAGGTTCTAAAAGTCTGTCAGAGCCTAAATTCTGAATTTAAGAATTTGTTTTTCAAATACTTGGGGCAGTAGAGAGTACAAGACATCCTTAGTAAATATCATGAGATTCATTGTTCCCAAGTTACTTCGCATCCAGCACACTAACAAAATCAGGCGGCTTTATCTAAAAATCGGTGGGACATGGAACTGACTTCAGCAATGGCAGGAAGAAGCCAGTGTTAGCCTCTCATCTGAGGTCCTTCATCTCAGTGTGGGGATGGTACTGTCTCTTTCTTGATTTTTCCCCCTAAACTATTACCATGTTGATGTTGATTATCTTCAGGCACCTTCTAACTTGCCTTCCTAGCAAGTTTCTTCATCTGCTTCCTGACCAAGGCCCATCTGTGGTTTCTGTTCTGTGAGTGGCACCTTTACATTTCTTTTTGCCTCAAATTTGTGTTTTCAGTGTGTGACCCTAAGGAGAAATCGGTTAGAGCATTAGAAGAACTAGATCTTACCTGTTCTGTTTTTTTCCTGGTTTCCAAGAACAATTAGTTCTAAGATAATCTATCTGCTTTTACACATGGTTAAATAAAATGTATTCTGTCATTTCTCTCTCTTTTTTTTTTTTTTGTGTGTGTGTGTGTGTTTAATTCCTTCTCAACTCACCCTTACGGAGAAATAAAGCTGAGTGTTTAGCAGTCCTGAATTAAAGAACATATTGTTGCTCCACTTTACATCCTATGAAGCATGGTCTTTGAGAATTCTCAATCCACATACTATATAAACTCTCTAAGTGGGTCTTGACCCTGTATAATTTCTCTTAAAATGCTTCCATTGATAACCTAAAATGTCAACCACTAAAGAGAATATGTTAGTGATGTCATTGCTGATGCATTTCCACTAAATCCCATGCTCAGTGAGGGGGGAAAAGTTTAAGTTGCAAGACTGTGGAAACTTAAACCATTGCAGGAGTGATAAGACCAGATAAATCACAAAATCACTTAGATGCTAGCTTCTAATCAGGCAGAGACACCAAGGAATAAGACTTCAAATTATACCATGTGTCCTGGTAGAGCAGAAAAAAAAAAGGCTATTAGCTCATATTCATTCTGCTATGTGCACAATTTAAACTTGGGACATTTTTATCTTCATCAGCAATAAGTTATCAGACAGTGTACATAGCTCACAAAAGTTTTCCTAATGAAGTTAACAGGTTCTCCATCCTAAGTATCTTGCCTGAAATAGTCTTCAGTTTCAGACAGGTAGAGAGATTTCCAGAAGCATAGCCATTTTTGAACATAAGAACTTTTTATTTTAACCCTTAAATTCCTGAGCATAAAGTATGACAATCTTTAGTATCTGTTGTATTTAGTATTTAGCAAATACTAAAAGTCATAAGGAGTAAAAAATTTCAGAGGTTCCAGTGAGACTAGCACTAGATGAAGAAACTCAGGACCCAAGGCTTCCCCTGGACTCTGCCAATGACTATCATCACAGTGATACCCAAGCTATCTAAGAAACCCACAGATTTTAATATTCACTTATCTAATGAATATTAATTGGATGTTCTCAGTACTGTGGTAGAGAATATAGTCTTTGTACTAATTACTTTTGCAATTCTGTGACCAAAATACCTGAGAAAAACTTAAAGGGGATAATTTATTTTGGCTTCCAACTTTAGAGATGTCCATCTATCATGGTGGGGAGCGGCTGGCAGAGCAGAGCAGTTTACATCATGGCCGGCCAGGAAGCAAAGAAAGGGGAATAGAGAAAAAGAGGCCCGGGTAGATGCAGCTACCAGGGATACACCTTTAGGGATATCACCTCTAGAGATACACCTCTGTTTCCTCCAATTAGGGCCTACCTCCTACTTCTCACCACCTCCCAATAATGCCATCATATTTTGAATCCATCAAGGGATTAATCCATTCATTAGGTCCAGGCTCTCATGAGCTGTCTCTGGACACACCCAGAGGTATGCTTCGCTAATATGTAGGCATTTCTTAATCTAATCAAGTTGACAATCAAAATTAAGCACCTCAGTCCTTACCCTGAAGTTGAGGAGACATACAAATAGACAAGCTGTTACAGCATAAACTAGAGCAATGACTAAAATAGAAGTCACAGAGACATAGAAAATGGACACCCCACTTAGTAAAGTTTTCCTGAAAGAGATAAGGCCTAATTCAGTGCAAAATATGAAGTTTGAGTTAGTCAGGGGAAGGAGGGAGAAGGCAGAAGGGTATTCCAGGCAGAACAGAATAGTCTGTACCAAGGTAGAGAAGCAAAAGAGACATGGCAGCATTGGGAGACGAAAGTCATTAAGAATACTAGGAGTGTACAGGCTCCAGGGAGTGGCAATATAAATAAGGCAGGATTGAAGGTCATTAAAGAAGAGTTAAATAAACAGAAAGATTCACTATAAATTCATGATGACAGAGACTCTCAGGTCTAAAGATGCCAATTATTCCCAAATTAATCTGTAGATTTATTGTAAAACCAAACAAACTTTTGTTGTTTTTTGCCTGTTTTGTTTTGGAACTCGGTAAGCAGATTCTGAAATTTAAATGGGAAAGTAAATGGCTAAGAAGAGTTGAAGGTTGGCTAAGGAAAACACAAAAGACTCAGTCTTTATAGGGTTTATTATTATAAAGCTATAGAAATTCAGATCATTGTGTTCACACAGCAGCGGGCACTAGGCTGATAACTAATGAGCTAGCATGGACATAGTGACTGCCAATGGACCTCGCCCGGGCTTTGCTTCACACATCTCCAATGCCATTTTACAGAGAGGAGTCCTACGTTGTGCTCCCACCCTTACCACTGTCCTCACTCCCCTTCTCAATTTTAGTTTCTCCAAAGCAGTTTAAAACCCTTTGACATGCTACATACAGTATCTTCCTTGTGTAAATTTCTAGTGTAAACTACACAAAGGGAGAGATTTCTTGTTGTTCACTGCTATGTCCTCAGGGTATAGAACACTACTTGCTATATAATAAGTGTTCAATTTTAAAAAAGTAAACAGAAGCAACAATTTATAATACTTAGACCCACGTGAATAAGAGCATCCAACATTCGATCAAGCTGGCATTGTAAGTTGGTAGGGAAAGAATGAATCATTCAATAAAGACTTCTTTTCCTTTATACAAATTCTTATTTCTCGACTTGCCTATCATTCAAAGAGCTAAATCCCTACAAATTTCTTTCAGACTATCTCTGTATAGATTGTTCCCTGAATATACAAAAAAGACACTAAGTTATAGACAATGTGAGATAATTAGATACCCATGTAGATTCAAAAAGAGATCCCTCTTTATGTCATAGTTAGAAATCAATTCCAAATGGATTAAGGCCTTAGTAGTAAAATTTTAAAAAGAGAATTTACTTAAAACTTTGAGATAAGGAACAATTTCTTGAACAAAATGAAAAAGTACAACTGAAGAATAATTTTGACTATGTTAAAATCAGAAGTTTCTATTGAGGGCTGGGGATATAGCTCGTGGTGGAGCCCTGGCTTTAGCACACATGAGGGCCTGAGTTCCATCACTTGCACTGAAAAAAAAAAAAAGACAAAAAATGCCTATTTATAAAATATGCCACAAAAAGAGGGAAAAATACAAGTCACAAACTGGCAAAAAATATTTACAAATACATAACCAACAGAGGATTAGAATCCAAAATATTTGAAGAAAACCTTCAAATAAGTAGAAAAAGATGAATAATGTAGTAGTAAAATGGGCAAAAACATAAATAACCTTATTAAAAATTAAAGACTTACAAATTAAAACCATAACAAAATAACATTTTTTACTCTTCAGTTTGGTTAAAATTTTTAAAAGTTGGGAAATAGCAAGTCTTGGCAAGGTCAAGGAACAGAATTCTCATCCATTGCTTGTGGGTGGGTAATTGTACAACCACTTTGGAAAAATTACCCTCTGGCTCAGCAAATTCATTCCTAGGTACCCAGCCTAGGAAAGCTGTTGCATATGTGCATCTGGAGACATGTACAAAAAATTTAGAGGCGATTTGCCCACAATAATAACATACTGGGAAGAACTCAAATGTATATTAATCATAGAATGGCAATTCTACTAGTTCTTCAAATACTGCAGTGCAAAGGGATGACTCACATTGCACATGTCAACATAGAAAACCTAGAAGCATAATTCAGAGTGAAATCTGAGTAAATCACAAAAAAAGCATATAAATTCATCTATATAAAGTTCAAATCCAGGCAGATTTAAATTTTAATTTCTCTAGACATATAGAGAAGTGATCAAGAAAACCAATGAACTGTTAAAAGAAAAAACAAATCAATGAACACAATATTGTATAATCGCTTCCCCTGGCTAAGGGAAGTTATATGGCCATAAAGATAACTTTTACATAAATTCTTTGCTGAGGAGGGCTGGCCATTTAGTTTGGGAATTTTTTTTTTTTTAAGAAAAAATACCTTAATTACTCTTGCTTTGGCAACACTCCTTTCCATGAAAAACAAACATGTAAAACAATAGTAACAAAAAAGAAAAAATTTAAAAATTTGGCTAAATTTCCTACTTTTTTCTTTGCAAGCCATCTTCTACATTGTGGCATATGCTACATTCTTTATAACTAAACTTGCCAACCAAGGTAGGAGTTATTGTTCCTTCCACATGGAGGGGCTCAATTAACTCATGGTACTGGAGTTCACAGTCTAAAATGACTTTGCTCCCCCTCAAAGTTGTTATTGTATAACAGTTGCTCATAAAGGAAATTGATGTGATCATGTCTGGCCAGCAGGAAATTAAGCAGATAAGTAGTCAGACTATTACACACAAACCTTAATGGGCTAACAGCTCAGTACCTGTCTTCTATGTCCTGGTTTGCCATTGTGCTCTCTGCAGTTAGTCTTAGTACCTTTTTTTCAGGACCTTATTTTACTATGAAGCCACTGGCTGGCCTCAGACTTGCATTATAGCCCAGGTTGTCCTTAAACTTTTGATCCTCCTTCCTCAGCCTCCTGAGTACTAGGATTAAAGGCATGTACCACAATGTCTGGCTTTGGTACCATTTTAATATCATCAGAAATTATTTTAATATTTTCAAATATTTTAAATGTTGAAATAATTATTAACATCTTAGCAAGGAAAGAAAAGTTTTATAAAACTTGGAACTTGAATATGTAAATTTTTACTAGGTATAAGTGCTACATAACTAGAGCCAGGAGCTTTCAAATAATAACAGTGACAACCAAATACATTCAAAAATATATTTTAGGAATAATAAATCTATAACCACAGGATAAATTTATAGCCACCAATTTTTACCGAAAAATATTTTCTCCCCTGTCTTTATTTGAAAAGGAAAAATAAATTTCAGCCCACAAGAGGTTAGAGTCATGATTATAGTCCTATAAAACTCCGGGAGCATAATTTCCATATCTTTAAGTCATGTAGTATTGTATGGACAATTTATATTGAGATGGACATTAACACTAACATAAATCACTATGAGAGTCTACTATGTCATCTCTCAGTCTATAGCTTGGCATCTGTATCCCATCTGATTTTGAAAGCTAAGCAGGGTGAGGCCTGGTTAGTCCTGGGTTGGGAGATTACCTGGAATACTGAGCACTGTAGTCTTGGGAGAAGGACCTGGCAGCCAACTCCCAAAATAATCAGGCACCAAAAACCCTATGAATAGCAGAGAAGTACTGACAATAGTGCTAGACAAGGCACAGTTTTAGGGAGCGTTTTCTTGTGTTATACATAAGGTAGCTATGAGTTGGACACAACTTGACAGCACCAAACAATGTCAACTGTCAGACACACACACAAAAAACAAAAAACAACAAAACAACAACAACAAACCCCACCACCAACTACCTAAGCATGTCATATATAAGGTTGAGGAATTAAAGTTCTTTTTATTTTATTTTACTTTTTTGTAGTACTAAGGGTTGAATCCAGGTCCTCATGCATCCTAGGCAAGCACTCCATCATTAAGCCACACCCCGAGTCCTTTGTAATTGCTTACTTTCAGACAGAGTCATGCTAAGTTACACAGGCTGCTACTGGCCTCTAACCTGTGACACTTCTGCCTCAGCCCCAGAGTCTCTGGGTCTATAGGTATGCACCATGGCACCCAGCAAAAATTCAGGAGAGTTTTTAAAGGTCTTTGAAATGTAGTATTGTATATTTGCAGAAACTCCAAATAAGTTGTATTCAACTTCCCTTTGCCATTGCCTGGTCTTGAATAAATGATTTTACTTTTCTGGGTCTCAGTTTCTCATCTAGTTTCTCTATTATGGTTACTTTTGTTCTAATATTGTATGCTAAATTCCACATACTGAGTTTATTCTTCACTAAAAAAAAAAAAAAACAAACAAAAAAAACCCAGAAAACAAAAAAACAAACAAACATGGTATTCCGAGATGTAACACAGATTTGGAGTAGGAATTGCAATATCAGGAAACGTTGGAAGAGTCACCCTGTCTCTACTAACTTCCTTTGTCCCTAATGGCCAGAGTACAAACACCACGCACTGTTTTAAATAAATGAGTGAATGAATGAATGAATGTCATTAGATCAGCAGAACTACCAATGCATGTAATTTGACCAAAAATTTGTGATTTTTTTTTATTTTACTAAACCATTGTAGCAAATTCTTTATGTGAATTCTAAATGATATGATTTCCCTAAGGATTTTTTTTAACCATTTGCCTAGCCAAACCTTCTGGCCCACTCACAACCTAGCATTCTGAAGAATTGGAGTTTTTAAACAGTTGAAAGAAACTGACTAGAGAGCAAGAATTTATTTTTCACATTAGCATGTATTGGCTAATTGACATGCCTTTTTCCCATTCTCCAAACAATCTTGGGCATGGGTCTCTTGGCTCTTTGAAAAGTGGAAATACCAACACTGCCCTATTTTGAGAAGGAAACAGCTTACATAACCATAAAGCTCACTGGCCATCAGGGAGACTGCAGAGGCTGCTCTTTAGTATCAGTCAGTGTGAAGTATTTACTTAGTTACTTCTTTGGGGGGAAAAACTTCTAGAAATGAATGCATATCTATTAAAAAATACAGGAATTTTTTTTCCTTCCACATTTTCCAGTGTTTGTTTTAGAGGGGTGTTTATTATGCTTTTCTTGAGTTGTGGAAGTAAGTTCATTATCCTTCCAGTGTAGCTGCTGGGTAGAGTAGCCTTTAAGATGCACAGTTTTTCATGATTCATTAGTAGAAATAGCAAGGAGAGGAGTAAATTTAAATTAGAGAAGCAGGTTTTTTATGGGAAAAAAATATAGGACTTAATCTTCCCCCTTCCCCTTCCCTGACCTTTGCTCAGTTGAGAGAAAATATTTTTGGAGAATTATTGCTATTTTAAGATTGGGTGCTTTTATTGGGTGCTGTGGTGCACTCTTGTAATTCCAGCTACTCAGGAGGCTGAAGGAGGAAGATCCAAAGTTTGCAGCCAGAGACAGCATGCATACCTTAGCAAGACCCTGTCTCAAAAAAAAAAAAAAAAAAAAAAAAAAAAATAGGGCTGGTGTGTGAAGCCCTATGTTCAATCCCCTAGTTCAGAAAAACAACAACACAAAAAATTGGATACTTTAAAAAGGCATTATTACAATGTTGATGAAAAGATTACATCAAAAAAGATGTGATCATTATAAATATCATATCTAGTTTTGATAAAAACAAGTCATAAAACTAAAATGTTTCCCTTTCCCTACAGGTTTGACTGACCATGGTAATTAATCTTAACATCTGTTAAGGTCACTTGCTTTATGAAATAATAAATTACCAAATAGCAGTGTCATAAAAAAGTGACAATTGCCTGTATGTTGTGTACCATATGGCCCAACTCGCTATTAATAAAGGAAACATCACATGCTTGGTAAATAATAGGCATAATATAGACTGTGTTAACAAGAGCAGATTTCTATCAAATAGTGAAAGTACAAAGTCACATAATAAATTTTGGCCCCACAAAGATGAGGCTAAAATCATTAGCCATTCATTGCAAAGGGACTAAATCTTTTCAAATTAAACTTGTGGTGGATTTTAATCACTTGGCTAATGTTGGTAAATGATTATGCCTCAAGCCATTATGATAATGATCATTATTAGCAAGAGTCTGTTTTACAATGTTTTTAATGTTTAAAATTAATCCAAGAGTCAAGAGCCATTAAATCATTTCACCTGCAGCAGAATTGTTAAAGATGTACATATTTCATGTAACTGCAATTTAAAAACAAAAGCTGAGAAGGCAATGGAAAAAATACATAAGAAACTCATGCTATTAACTACAGTGCCACCAAGTGACCAATCCCAGTATTCCTTGTATAATCCAAACAGCAAATACACAAAGGAAAATAGTTATGTGCAGATAAAGAGGCCGCGGCAAGAACGTCAGATGGATGCTGGTTATTGACTATAATGAAACTCAGAATTCTAAGAGGTCAACTTCTGACTCTCTAGAATTTCAACGTTTATGTGGGAAACCTTGGGAATCATCAATGGGTTGCCATAGAGCTTGCAAATGGCAGAATTTGAACCACAGATGAAGTTAGATCATTTAAATAGCAGTGATATTTTCTGATGTAAAAAATATTTATGCTTGCGTACGTAGCCTTGGCCATTACATGTGACATGGTGTCATCTTCGAGCACAAAGAATAAAGTATGAACAAAAGAGAGATTATGGCATAAAACTTTTAAATCACTTCTCCTATATCTGAAAAGTTTCTTATTCTCTAGATGTCAATTTTAAGTTCTTTAAAATGTGAGACTAATACTAGAATACTTCTCCAGTCACTTCCCAGGGCATAAATTCTATGGCTAGAATCACTTCAAAGCATGTGGCTCAACAAATTTTATGCAAAAGCATGCACATAAATGCTTATATAGGGTAAGATTGTATTCTAACAATCTATTTGATAATATATCTAAATTGATACTAAAATCTGTTAAAGAAAATTGCAAAAATAGAAAGACCTTACAAATCCACAAAAAAATACCAATGTCCTACTGTTGTTGTTAGGTGCTGTCCAGTTGGACTTGATTCATAGCCACCCTTATATGGTTTTTAATGGCTGATTATTTTGGGCTTGCTTTGGGAGTGGATTGCCATGTTCTTCTCCCATTTTTGCAGTGCTGGGGATCAAACCCAGGTTCTCAGAGAGTATGGAACAGCTCTGTTCCAACTGAGCTAAACCCCAGCCCCCAATATCTTACTACTGATGTTTAAACCATTTACTTATTCATGTATCTAAAGTTCCAACCATGTGCCAGGCATAGTGCTAAATTCTAGGCATAACAAAATGTCATAATTCTCCAAGATGGGAAAGTATTATTTTTTTTACATGGATTCATCCACTTTCCTTGACAACTACCCACAAGGTGGGTACTATTATCGTTCTGAGGTCCAAGATGCTAGGAACATGCTCAAATTCATGCAATCAGTGGAAGGAGAGGGATTTGAGGCAAGGCCTTTGGGTCAGAGAGCCTACCCGGCCCACAGCACTGTAGGGACACCACATACGTATGCCTCATGCCCCACCAGATAGAGCTCCTAGAATGGGTTCCCCAGCTCCAGGGCACCTGGTAAGGGGCAGCCTTCATTAGGAAAGTATTATTAATAGAAGGAACTCAAAACTAATCATGTGCAACTAAAGGAAATATGGATTGAAAGAGGATAAAAAGACTGATTTCCAAGCTATATCTGGGCTTTTTGTCTATAGACTAAAGTAACTGACCCCACCCTTATGAGCTGTCCCTGGAAGTACTGTTTTCATTCTTAAGGCCAAACATCATGAAACTGAAAATTAACAAACCAAACAACAAAAATGACTAAGAGAATGACGTGTTTGAATGACTAATTGGAGAAACTTAAGATGAGCTAAATTTAAACCATCTGACTATATAGACTGATCAAACCAGGCCTAAAAATAGAAAACAAATAAGGGGGAGATTTTTTTCCCCAGTATACAAAGAGATAACGATAGGAGTGGACAATAAGATGGAGTTAGGTAGAGGAAAATTTCGATAATGTCAGAAATAAAGCTTCCTGTCAGAGAAAAATCATTAGATTAATACAATCTCTAGCAGGAAACGTCGTACTGAAATAAGTAAAACATGCAGATAATGCCACTTGACCAAAGTGAGTTCATCCAGTGTGTCTGATTTCCACTGATTTGTCTGTACCATCACATTCCATTACAATATCCTCTAGGGTAAGAGTCCCTACCCACTGGGCCATAATCTGGGGCCATCTGCATTTACATCTATATTTACAGCCGAACCCTAGTTCCACCTCCTGTCAGATTACACCCTACTCCCTCACCAGTCTGTGGACAAATTGTCTGTTACAACACGGGTCCCTAGTGCCAAAAGAGTTGGGTATTTCAGCTCTAGGGAATCAGAATACTTCCTGATCTTGTAGGGCAAGTGCAACTCTCAGTCAATTCATGCTTGCCTCTAGTCTGATCATGCCAGAGAAGTCTGGTCTTTAATAATCTTCTCTGACCTTTTTTGTTTAGAGGCAGGAAACAAAAATCTCTGCTGTTTCAGAAACTGCCCTTTGGCTTCTGTGACTAGGCACCTCTGCTTGGCCTCCATCCGCAGCTTGGGAATCAGAGCCCAATTGTGTCATTCTCATAACTCCTGCCTTGTGGTTTGGATCCTGGCTCTTTTAGTTAATTATATGACTTCTGACTTTAACCATCTGCCATGTTCCTGGCCCAGCAACTGGCTGCACATTTTTCAGATCCTTGGTATTTTCCCCCCTCTCCTAGATTTCAAGTATAACCTTCATGTTGATTCATAGAACTCTGTACTAATATTCACTTTGATCTACAGGAAAATGTTTTTAAAAACTTGATGAAATGTTTAGGCTTGATGTGCTCAGCTTTGCTGGTACAGAAACATTTCCTAATTTTCAGATCTGAGCCTACGTATTTCTCATGTAAAAACAATCCATTCTTATTTTGTTGTTTGAAGTATAAGTGAATCATTATAATAACAATTGTATCTCTGCTGGAGTAATAGGTTATAGTTTAAAATATCATTTAAGTTATATGTTATTAGTTATAATTAGTCACATTTATAGGTAAAGGGGAGGCTGGGTTTTAGCTCAGTTGGCAGAGTGCTGCTTTGCACTCTTTGAGGACCTACATTCAATTCCCATCACCCCAAAAGTGGGAGAAGTGTGTGGCAACCCCCTCCTGGAACAATCTCAAAACAGCCATCAAAAACCCTATGAGAGTCCCTATGAGTCAGATGGGACGCAAGGGCACCTAACAACAACAACTACAACATAGGTAAAGGAAATCAGTAACTACTTATGCGTTTTTTTGTGTGTTTTCAAAGAATCAAGGAAGTAGGATCATTTTGTTTTGTTTGTTTTAGTGTGAGTGGCTAGAAATATAGCTTCTAGAATAATCATAAAACTGATATAGCCAATTGGTTTACCAAAACATTATTCACTATAGCTTGTTATGTGTAATCTATAATTTTCTTGCATAAGTAAATTATTGTTATTTCTTTTAACTATAGTTGGTATTCACATTTTTCCTCCATCCATAATTTAGAAATTTTGATCAACAGACAGGTAAATAGATGTTCCTTCTTGATGAGTTATAATTAAAGTGCCAAACCCTTATTTATGTTAGGAAAGAGATTGCCTTAAAACACACCTATGCATATGCTTCAAATGGACCCATGTGACTTCAGTAGTAGTTGAAAATACTTATGACAGAAAATTGCAATCTTAACCTTTTGTGGAATACAAATACTAAAGTGCTGGCACTTGCTAGAACTATGCCACAATTTACAGAGTTTTTCATATATATATATATATATATGTATATATATATATATATATATGAAAATATATATATTTCAATTCAGTTTCACCCTATTCCCAGTTGCCTCCAGAAAGTAAGTTGACATGGACAGCATCAATTAACATGATTCCCTAAATTTTCCTGGACAATCTGTTTTAATTGCTAGAATACGCAACCGTAGAATAGAAGATACACTGTATAATGACTCTTGTATCCATACATATTCCTTCCTTATCCTTCCTAGTTTGTGAAATGGGCTCCCCTGCCATCTTGATTTTGGAATTCTACCCAATCCAATAATTCACACTCAAAGCATAGACTATAAATCAGAGGTCAACCTACTTATTTGGAACTGCATACAACCAAAAGGGAGAGTTCTCACCTTTTCATTATCACAGTGGTTTTTTTTTTTTTTTAATGAAACAAGAAGAAATCCTTAGAAACCAATGGGTTCATAAATATCAGGCCCTAAATCTGAATCTTAGAATCTTAGACATTTTAGGAATTAGGGTTTAATTATACCACATTTCATTAATATCAGCTTAAGTCAAATCAAGTTGCTATTTTTATAGGTTTAAAAGGTCAAATGTTGGCAGCTTCATAAAGCTTAACTGTGTAAATTCAGAATATAATAAGAAATTTCATTAAATACAGCTATGTACTAGGCATTCTATTAAACATATATTTTTATTATAGTAAATCTTTAAAAAAAACTCCCCAAATATGTATTATTTTGGCTGGATGTCATGGCACACACCTGTAATCTCAGTGAGTGTGGAGGCAGAGGCAAGAAAATAGCAAGCTCAAGGCCAGAGGCAGCCTGTGTAATTTAGCAAGAGCCTGCCTCAAAATCCAAAAAATGGGCTAGGAGTGCTGCCTAGAAGTAGAGCACTTGCAAAGGATGTGCAAGGCCCTGGGTTCAACCCCCAAGTACTGAAAAAAAAAAAAAAGAAAAAGAAAGAAAGAAAGAAAGAAAGAAAGAAAAATAAATAGTGCGTGTGTGTGTGTGTGTGTGTGTGTGTGTGTGTGTGTGTGTGTAATTTCCATTTATAGAAAAAATATGATGTAATTGCACAAAATTGCCATGGATATTCAGGTCTAGTTTAAACCTATGTTCTTTTTGCTGTGCTATGCTGCTTTCTTATGATAGACTTGGAGGCAGTGTCCCCTCCCTACCTAATTCATGAATTCTCTCTAAAACATCCTAAGATTTAGTCAAGTAGCATCTAGTTAGATATGCCTATGCTTAACCTTCTATTAACTACTCATTACCTTTAGATAAAACCTTTTCCAATTTTGTATAGCTTTGTCATGAAGTTTTTATTTCTATTGAATCAAAATCTGCTTCCCTGTAATTTCTACTTCTTCCTGATTTTGCAGGTAGAAGTTTTTCAAAGATATGAAGGTAACTGGATATTGCCATTCTTCAACTTTCCCATTTTTAACATTCCTGTATTACAGAAATTGTTAATCATCCAGGTATGGTTTATTGTGTAATAAAAAGCATCACAATGATGCTTCTTTGTTAACTGTAGAACATGACTTCAGCTACCCATTTTTCTGGGGGCAAATACAACAGGAAAACATCCAATGAGGAATATCTTGAAAACAAGGATCAGGCTTATATACAGTTTTTAAAAATGATAATACATACAAATGTGCTTACAATTATGACATATTCCTGAATACTGTCAAGTTGTATGTCTTGGAATAGGATATATATTTGTTCTGCTTATTAATTAGCATAAATAATTCTAGTTGTTGAAGCATCAAATTAATGTAAGAGGATAAAAACAGATAATGCATAACTTGTATGCTACAGTACAAGCAATGCCATATTAAAAAGATTTTTCAAGGTTTTCCATAATTAGAGTGTATAGTCTAGATAGACCCTGGACTGAGGGAACCACATAGCTTCAGATAAAAATATGACATTGTTTGATATAAGAGGGCAAGTTGAAAATGGACAGTTGACCATATTACAGACACATTCAGATGTAGCCTTGAAAAACAGTGGAGAAGAAAAAATTAGAAGTGAAATCGGTGTGTTTGATCAACCTTTTGATGTGTAAGAAGTAGTCCAAGGTGAGAGTATAGAGTGATTCCTGTGCAGGGAATGGTTGTTAGGGGCTTGGAAAGTAAAGCACTGGAAAATTAGGTGTAAGAAGGTCTGAGGAAAGGCATGTGAGACATGTGGGAGTGGCAAATTGTGTAGTGTTTGTGTGGCATGCTGATGGCCACTAGAAAGTATCTATCAATAAGGAGGCATTTAACAACCAAGTCCATAAAATGACTTGACTGGTTGATGTTAGCCGTTTCTTGTCATTGGCTACCCCAGAACCAGCATGCATACAATAGCCACAGTAATGGTGAATGAGACACATGGATACCCATTTACATGACTAATATAACTATTTTTGCCTCTGAATTTCAACACTGAGCTCCTGCCATGGTACCATTCCTGATGGAACAAACTGGCCATAGCTTGTTGGCAACTCTGGACCCCTTCTGTCATAGAAAAAGCCAATGGTTCATGATCACAGAGATCAACACTTATTCTGGGTATATATTTGCCTCCTCTTTCTGCAGAGTCTCAGCTAGATTCACAGGCATGGATCCTAGACAACATAGCATCCAAACAGAAGAATCACTTTATAGCAAAGGAGGTATAGGACTGGATCCATGGCAGTGATATCCACTTATCTTATATACCACAACATCCAGAAAAGTGGACCCATGACCATGGAATCCACTAAACTTACACACATAGCCTGCAGAAGCACTAGCCTCAGAGAGTGCTGGAATAACCTTCTAAAGGCATCATTGAAGATTTAGATCGGAATCCTTTGCAAGGATAAGGCACCATCCTTCAGAATGCAGTGTGTACATTTAATGGGAGACTTATACATGGTCCTGTGTTCCTCAGCGAACCTGGTAAAGTTCATGGACCTGGAAACTAGTGAGCAAAAGCAGGATTGGTCCCAATTATTATTCCACCCAATGACACACTAGGAGATTTTGTGCTTCGCACAACTATGAACCCTGCCAGATTAGAAGTACTTATCCCCAAAGACAGAACACTTTTTTCAGGAAGCACAGAAAGAATCTCATGGAACTGTTAACTGTGATGGCTACCAGGGAATTTTGGATGCCTTCTATCCATGGACCAGCAGGTCAACAAAAAAGCATAACCATTACTGGAATGATAATGTACCATGATCAACAAGAGGAAGTAGAGCTGCTTTTACATAATAGGGTTGAGAGAAATATGGATGGAATTCAGTTGATCACCTTGGGCACTTCCTGATACCCTCTTGCCCCACTGTAATGGTTAAAAAACAGGTGCAGCAACCTGGCCTAAGAAACAGGAATTGCCGAAGACTCATACCATAGTAATGAAGATTCATAAAACACTACCAGCTAAGGTTCTGAGGCATGCTAAAGTGGTAGTAGCTGAGGTGGAGGAGAGTTCAGAATACATAGATGATGAGTACTAGTCACAAGTTGTAGACTGACTGCATAATAAGAGCTATAATTTTTCCCACTAACTTCCCTCTAAGATTCTCCTTATGAAAAAAGGCCCATGAAGGTCATGGAGGAACTCTTTTTCTAACCTGAGTGGAGAATTAGATGTGGGCAGTGCAAGAGGTGGATCATGGTGGCACAGATCTCCTCCCGTGCGGAGCAAAGTTGGCTGATAGCCTCAACTCCTGCTCCTCAGGGTCCATTACTATGTTTGCCTGGCAGCCACACTTCTCATATGGTGTCTCAGCCAATGACTGGGCAGAATGAAGGCACACTTTTCAACCCATTCCTGGTGGACACTCAATTACTGACTTGCAATTTTGGTTTGAGAACTCTCCAAGTCCTCAAGCTTTGCAAAATTTCCCTAGAACTGCATTGTAATTGAGACTCTTTCTACTCAGTCCTCTGTCTTTCTTCATATCTTTCACAGGTGTAAAACTGCATTATGGCCTGAATGGTATCTCCACCTTTTCCTGGTTAATCTTCATAAATTCTTTAACAAATAAGTCTTTTACATGTCTAGCCTCATTTCAGTTGACTGCTTCTCAGAAAACCTGAATTCACATAGAAATCAAGACCATTGGAATATTCCTCACTGCCTTCTCTGGCCAGAAGTGCTCAGTATCACAGATTTCCAACAATGCTAGTAACACTGCCTCTTCCTACTAAAGATAGCAACCAGAAAAATCCTTCTCCAAAGAGAACTGAAAAACATTTTCCACTCTCTTCTTGCCATCACTCTAAAAACTAAAGTTATACTTAATATCTTGTTACTCTGAATCAGAGGTGGGAGATAAAACAAGTAAATAGTTAAGATGGTTTATTATATAACCTATAGGCCTAAGTTCCTCTATAGGCACAATCTCTATCAGCTACACCACCCTTTGTCTTGTCATCCTACTTACAGGTTGTGAACAAATATTTCTTGTGTAAATCCTTGAACTTAACCCCATATCACCAATTAACCACTTGAAAATACTCACCAGACAGCTTTACTTCATTCGTTTTCTCACATAGGAGAACTCTACAATAGAAGCCAACACTGCGCTCAGGCTACCTTCTTTCAGTCTATCCCCCCACAATTCAGAGCTTCTGCCAAAGTTCACCATATGCTTTTCCTGGTTTGTCCATTTCAGCCTGTATAGCATTCAATGTATAGAGGCATAGCAGATTACTTAAATTCTGGTTCTGACACTTCTGAAAACTTGGGCCATTCATTTCACCCAAATTTCAGTGTCTTTATCTCCAAATGGAAGTAATGGCACCCTCTATAGGTGGTCACTAAAGGTATTAAATAAAATACCAGTTACAAATTGTAAAAAGGTACTCAAATTCGAGTTACCCTTATTAGTTATTTTCTCCCCCAATTCAGACATTTCCTAAATCACTGACCTTTCCTTCAAAAACTCTTCCAATTTGACAAAATGGGGATCAGTTTCCTCTATTCTTTATTCTTTTCTCTGAACCTGAGTTTACTCTTGTCCTGTACATGACTCATAAAGAAAATACTGCACATTTATCTGGGAACATCCAAAACTGTTACACTATTCTCATTCTGTTTCCTATATTGAATTAATATTTCCCCTAATTTTTGCAGGTCTCCTAAAGGGAAAAATACCATAAATGAATAATTATTTTAACACATCTAAGCGGGTAATCTGGACAATTGAGCACATAATGCACGTTTAACATGGTAATTGTGGTAAGTAATTTTGAGGTAAAAATATTTCCTGCACCTCTGTACTGGGCGTGTTCCCGGAGTCCCCTCCCTATAACAGGGTTATACTTTCTACACAGAGATAACAGGCTTGGCTATATGATTTGCCTTGCCCAATTATTTATGAGTTCAAATGACATGGGCCACTCTGAGAAGAAACTTTAATAGCTATTGTGTAGTCCATCTCTGCTTTTTTCCTTATCATCAGTCATAAGAAAGCCAGTGTTCCAAATAAGGGCTGCCCTGTCAGCTTGGATGTCTAGTGGAGAGGATCCATGGGATAAGAGAGAAGAGATCTGGGGCTTGATTTTTCCTAAAGCATGCCTAAACCCATCTAAGCTGACTGATACAATCATGATAGCATATCTACCTATACTGTTCAATTTTAATGTGTGCATCAATCCACAGTTTAGGGGTGCAGAAAGACTATGTCTTTATTTTCCACATAGTAACTGGACTATTTTTTGAAGCTTAAGCTTTTAGAAACCAAATTAAGGAAGGCTTGTGGCTATTTGTGCTTTTCAGTCTGATATGCACCTTCTCTCTGGTAATGAATCACAGAGCCTGCTGCTGAGTGAATATTAGGAGAGGAGGTAAACTTGAAAATAGAAGAGGAAAACAATATAAAATCCCAAATTATCATAGTGTAAAGGCTGGGGGGGGGGGGCTGGGATTTAGCTCAGTTGGTAGAGCGCTGCACTGCAGTCTCTGAGGTCCCGAGTTCAATTCCCAGTACCGCAAAAAATGGGAGAAGGGCCTGGCAATCCACTCCCAAGGCAATCCCGAAACAGTCAGCCATTGAAAACCCTATGAGGGTCGCTATGAATCAGATACCGACTCGATGGCATCTAACAACAACAACAACAACAAGGGCTAGGGGTTAGCTCAGTTGGTGGAGTACTTGCTCTGCACACTCTGAGGCCCTGGGTTTGATCCCCAGCACCACAAATATGGCAAAAGGACCTGGAAGCCCACTCCTGAAAATATCCCGGAAAATAATCAGCCATAGAAAACCCTATGAATAGCAAAGAAGCACTGACATAGTACAAGGCATGACACAGTGTCAAGGAGTGTTTTGTTCTATTGTACATAGGGTCTCTATGAGTCAGACCTGACTGTAGGGCACCTAACAACAACAACAACAACAACAACAATGACATACTAGTAAAGCATGGAATAGTATAAAGTGAGAAAAGAATGCATGGTGCACTAAAATCAAATCTGTGTGATATTTTATTTATCATGAATAATTTTCTTTCATTAAGACCCTAGGAATTTTTAGTCTACTACTTCAGACACACTGAACCAAAATGTAAATATAGCATTGCTACATTTTGCTTGACTTATATTTTTAAAAACCAAAATATACTTATAATTTCCATTATTCTCCAATTTTCAATAAAATGAATCTAGAATCAGATAGATGGATGAATAAAGAATGTTTCATTTGTTGCCAACATCTGGATATTTAGAACATCTGCTTGACAGAAAATCCTTCAACTTTTCATCTGGATGTTTGGCAGATATAGAGAAAGTGTTCTTTTTCTAAATCTAATCCCTATTCTTATATAGAACTATTCGAATAGCATATTTGTTAATATTTCTATCGTCATGCTATCTATCAAAATGTAGATACTATTTTGGAGCAAAACAATTCATCACTTAAATTTATAATGCAAGCCCAGATATAAGCCCTGAGAATTAAAGGGAAAATTTTTGCTGAATTTTTTCTCCATTGCAATCAATCTATTTTAAGAGAGATTAACATAGAATATATCAAAGCAATGCCACACTCAGTGGTATCTATTGTGTATGCCCTTTATGTGAGATGAGAGAAATCTATTCTTTGGCCAGCTGCTAATATAGTTCAATACCATCTGCATGGATGTCTGTTTGGTGCTTAGGGTAAAGAGGGATATTTGATTGTACCCTTGAGGTTATGGAACATGGAGATAGGCATCGTAATCATCCTTTGCAAAAACTCCAAGGGGCTTAGTTACATGTTTTTCCCTTGTCAACATCTGTCAAGAAACACATGTCAATTACTACTCCATCTTTTCTCAGGTAATAAAGGAATAGAGAACTCCCAAATGAACAGTCTTATCTTTCCAGTAATATGCCCCAGGCCTTTATGTTTGGATCTAACCCTCATAAATTATTGTCATTATCTTCTTACAGGGATCTTGGCAAAGAAAGAGGTATAATGGAAGAAAAAGGCGTTCCTTCTGGTACAACAAACCATATTTGAGTGTATGATTCCAGATATCTAATATAAAAAAATTCGGGGTAAATTTAACAAATCTATTTCACTTTTCCGAGAGCTATCCCTGTGTTTTACTGCTAAGAACACCTAGTTGCTAGTTTCTATTCATTCTTACTCTTTTATGCCTATACAATTTTATCCTCTTTTACCCCCCATCTTATTTATTGGCTTGGATGTGTATGCATAGATTTACTTGCCAAAAGTTCTTCCTAAATTACTGAAAAATTTAGGGTTGATGCTGCACTAGATAGCCAGGATTATCATGCCTGGGTAAGATATATAGCTACCTGTTCTTCAAAAAAGTAATGTGAGAGCCAAGATAATTTTAAATGTAGGTAATAAGCCAATTTCATTTTCTTATAAGAGGTAGCCAACAAGAATGGACAGAAATCTTATTCTAGTAAAATTTTTCCAGGGGATTATTAATTTATTGTATAATGTTAAATGGTGATTTGCCCTAAATTCCAAATGCACCAACTGCCATGAAGACTCAAGTCAACAGAAAGGCTCCATATTTTAGCTCAGATAGGTGAGCATCTGACTTAGGTAAGCACAAAAACATAGAGCCCATAAAGAGTTGCAGGTGTGTTGTCACAATTTGTCTGGAAACAAAATACTTAGAAAGAGTGGTTTACCAAATTTCACAAGTGGGGTGTCTAAGATGTCCTGAGGATCTGTGTTCTCTTAAAAGTGTTCCAGGTTGCTTTTTCTCCCACCAAAATTTAATAGGTTCTGACTTTTCTAATGCCATTTGATCAATATTTTTGAGATCCATCATATGTATACTACAGTCCTGGATCCTATAAACCAGTTGTAACACAAAGACCATAAGAACCAAACCCTGCCTTTAGGAGTTTGACTAGGATGAAATCATCATTCATACAAAGAATGGTATATGCCAGAGTCATAGACTGATGGAAACACATTCTCTGTTCCATCTCCCAAGAGCAAGTGGAGTTTCTTTCCCTGATCTTTTAATCTGGTCTGACCTTATGACCTCTTTGGCCAACAGAATGTGGCAGAAATGATGCTGAGCCTGTTCTCTATTTTCTCCTTTTGGAAGACAGCCCCTGTGCTGCAAGAAAGTCTAAACCATCCTTAAAAAGAGGCAGCCTGTTCATGTCTTTGACTGAAATGGGGGAAAAAGAAGAGTGCACATCGGGAGGTCCTGGAGGAGGAAAAACCATGGAGAGAGCTCATGAAGAAATGAGGCCTCACAGCAGGCAGCACTAGGATTGCAGGCATGAAGGAGAGGCCTTCTTGACTTGTCCAGGGCAGAGAGAGAGGCCTTCTTGACCCCTCTAGCCAGGCCAGAGACATTTAGGTGCTAAGTCCTTAAACTCTAGCTAATAGTAAGTGAAACAAGGACAGTCCAGTAGCCTATACAATCTTGAGAGCTATTCTTGACTTAAGACCCTTAATTTTAGGAGTGTTTGCTTAAAAATCAACATACATACCAAATTTGCAGAAAGATATATCAATGGCATATCAAATAGGTTGTTAGGTGCCATTGAGTTGGTATCCAACTCATAGGGACCCTACGTACAACAGGTGAAACACAATTGTCAGTGCTTCTCTGCTATCCATAGGGTTTTCAATGGCTGATTGTTTTTTGGGAGTGGGTTGCCAGGTCCTTCTCCCAAGCCTATAGAATCTGGTGTTCCCAGGCAGTCTCCCATCCAAGTACTAACTAGGTCTGACCCTGCCTAGCTTCTGAGATTTGATGGGATTGGATGCCACAGTGGTACAGCTGCAGGCTATCAAATAGGTATATAGAAGGAATTCTGAATTAAATAGTGCTTAGAAGTCAC
>VMDO01011665.1:0-65709 GCA_007922755.1 Pedetes capensis
TGTTCTCTAGGCTAGACAAGAATTTCTAGCAACATTTCTTCTTATGATATTTCTATTTCCTTTTTTCTCTTCCTTCCTTTTCCTTCCTTCTTTCCTTCCTTCCTTCCCACACCTCCTTTTCTCTTCCTCCACTCCCCTTTTCCCTCTTTTGTCTAAAACATCTTTACTGGCCATAATTCTTATTCCTCAGATATATTGAAGCATTAAAAAACCTAATCCTAATCTAGACTTTCCTGTAACTCTATTGGTTATTTAGAGCCTGACAAAGCCACTTTTCTTCCCTTAGAGAGGTATCAGATTTGGCTATCATTCTTTTTCTTGGCTATTTAAATCCACTGGTGAAATGTTCTGCTCTGTTTACAGAAGTATAATACCATCATAGCATGCAGAGCTGTCAAACTAGGCATCTTTCAGGGTGAACTAATTTTGAAAGAACATACATTGCAAGCTGTTAACCATCTTCTATAATAATATTTCTCTTTTCCAATGGAAATCCCTCTCTCCTTCATAATTGTAATTGTTTCTCTTCTAATTACTGCAGTGTCACTCTAGCCTCTCCAACTAAAGTAGCAAGTCTGACATTTCTGTATCTTTTTGTATGATTAAGAGTTTTCTCTTTGGTTTATTTTTGAAGGAAAGCCTCTCATAAAATAAAGGTATAAAATAGTTAAGTAACTAAAAATCAGATATGGTTCTGATATCAGAGGGATTGAGAAGAAAAGGGTTATAGAAAGATGAATAGAGCCTGCAATTGAATTTGTCTATGTTCGTGTTTTTGTATCTTCAGCATTATGTCCAATATGACTTCAAAGTATGATAGTCATCTCAAACCTAATTAAACTCTTAAATCTCCCCATATAACTAGTAGTCTTTCAGTTTTCCCCATTTAGTAATGGAGAATCATTTTTATATTGTTGTTATTATGTGCGGACAAGTTGGTGTCTTACTCATAGTGACCTATATGCAGCAGATGAAACACTATTGTCAGTGCTTCTCTGCTATTCATAGGGTTTTCAGTGGCTGATTGGTTTTGGGAGTTGTTTGCTGGATCCTTCTACCAAGGCTACAGCACCTGGTTTTCCCAGGTAGTCTCCTATTAAGTACTAAGCAGGCCTGACCTGCTTAGCTTCCAAGATCTGACAGGGTCAGACACCACATGCTGCAGCTGCAGACGGCCATTTTTATATTTGTGTTGTTGTTAGGTGCTCTCCAGTCATGTCCGACTCATAGGGACTTTCAGAGGGTTTTCTATGTCTGATTATTTTTGATATTGTTTCAGGATTGCCATATCTTTCTCCCATTTTTGTGGTGTTTGAGATTGAACTCTTGTCCTCAGAGTCTGGAAAAGCACTCTACCAACTGAGCTATACCCCAGCATTGTTACATTAGTGTACACTAATTGTACAAAATAATGGGTGTCATTGTAACATTTTCATACATATGCTTTGATTGAATTCACCTCCTCCTTTGCCCTCTGTTGTTCTCCATCCCTCCTCCCTTTACTCTTCTTCCTTTTCCCTAAAAGTCTCCTTTCTGCTTTCATATCTTTTTGATTTTTAATTGAGAATCTACATATGAGAGAAAATATGCAATATTTGTCTTTATGTGTTTGCCTTATTTTATTTAACATGATGATCTGTAGTTCCATTCATTTTCCTGCAAATGATATAATTTTATTCTTTTTTATGGCTGAATTGTTGGGTCTGATTCATAGCAACCTTCATAGGGTTTTCAATGGCTGATCGTTCCAGGATTGCTTTGGGCGTGCATTGCCATGTCCTTTTCCTGTTTTTCTGTTGCTGGTGATGGAACCCAGGGACTCAGAGAGCACAAAGCAGCACCCTAACACCTGACCTAAACCCAAGCCCATATATATATTTTTTTCCTTATCTACTTATCCACTGATGATCACCAAAGCTGATTACATTATTTGACTGTTGTGAAAAGTGCTCTAGTGAACGTGGATGTGCAGGTATCTCCATTTCATACAGACTTTGATTTTTTCACATACATACTCAGAAGTCATGTAGTTGTATAATACGGTGGTTCTATGTTTAGTTTTTTTGAGAATTCTCCACACTGATTTCCACAGTGTTCAGACTAGTGTATATTCCCAACTATGTACAAAGATTGTTTCTCCCCATATCCTTGCCAGCATTTGTTCCCATTTGTTTAGTTGATGATAGTCATTCTGACCAGGTGAAATGAAATTTCAGTTTGGTTTTGATTTACATTTCCCTAAAGGTTTAAGGTGTCTTTATTGGCCACTTGTACTTCTTATTTTGAAAAATGTCTGTTGAGTTCATTTACATATTTACTGATTTAATTCGTGTGTGTGTGTGTGTGTGTGTTTGTGTGTGTGTTTAATCTTTCAAATTCTTTCTATATTGTGGTTATTAATCCTCTTTCAGGTGAAAGACCTGGAAATCCATTCCCAAACCAACCTGCCATTGAAAACTCCATGAATGACAGGAAAGCACTGACACATTGCGCATTGTGACACAGTGTAGGGGAGTGTTTCATTTTGTTGTACATAGGTAACTATGAGTTGGACAGGACTCCACAGCACCTAATGACCTCAACAACAATCCTCTGTCAGATAAATGGCTGGAAAAGATTTTCTCCCCATTCTGTATGCTGTCTCTTCAATCTGGTAATTGTTTCTTTTCTTGTGCAGAAGCTTTTAAATTTGATGAAATCGCATTTGTCAATTCTTCCTCTTATTTCCTGAGCTATGAATAGTACTATTCAGAAAGACCTTGCCTATACCTTGAAGTGTTTTCCCTATGTTTTCATGAAGTAGTTTTAAAGTTTCAGGTCTTACATCAATTTTTTATTTTTCTAGTTGTCCAAACAAAAACTATTAAAGTCAACTTGACTCTTCACTTCCTGTTGAACCATATATACAGTCTGTCAAAAAATTATGCATATACTATATTTAAATACATCCTAGATTAAATCACTTTTCATCAATTCAGTTGTTAAAACTTTGGACCATTTTACTAGATTATCCTAAGTTATTATGGCTGCTTCCTAACTGTCTCTGTTTCCTCTCTTGGTATTCTACACTTTGTTGTCTATACGGATTCTTTTGGGGGGTTGGGGGTTGCTAATGAGTTGGATCTGACTCATAGCTACCCAACACTGTGCCATGCACATGAGCTTTTTAAGTTTGAGTATAATTTTGTAGCCACTTTGTTTCTTCTCATTTTGAGTCATGCCACAGCCTCAAAAGGAGGTCCCGGGGGCTTTACCCCATTACTGCCTTTAAGGTAAACTCTACTTTAAGAAGGCCACTCTTCCCCAGGCATTTCTTGAATGTATTCCAACCTAGGGGTAGGAGCTCATTTTCTGATACCATATTTGACAGTGCTTCTCTGCTATTCATGGGGTTTTCAATGGCTGGATGCTTAAGGAGTGGGCTGCCAGCTCCTCCCTAGTCTGTCTTAATCTGAAAGCTCAGCTGAAACCAGTCCACTGTGGGTGTCCCTGCTGGTGTCTGAGACACTGGTGGCATAGCTTTCAGCATCACAGCAATGCTTGAGTCCCCACAATGTGGCAAGATGACTGACACATGTTGCTACATTGCAGCAATAAACATACATCATATTACATCTGTACCCCAAACCAGTAGACTCCAATTACACCAACAGTAATTTCAAAGTTCCTTATTATACCATATATGACCATAGTCCAGATCTCTCTCTCTCTCTCTCTCTCTCTCTGTGTGTGTCTCTCTCTCTCTCTCTTTCTCTCCTCTTGATTCAGTAGTCACAGTCACATTGTACTTCCTAGCATATAGCAAATTCAAGCAAATAAAATATGCTACTGCTTAGAACCTCTACATATACTATTTCTTCTATAGGAATTATAATCATGCTTATGCAGTCATGACTCACTTTCAGCCATGCATCTTTCACTTTCAACTTGATATCACTTTTATCAATCAGGGACTTTCCATAACAACCATACTGAAAGCAGAGGGTGTCACACAACTGTATTTTTCTTTATGACAATTACTTAGATTTTTGTTTGCTTTTTTCCTCTTACTTCTCCCCTATGAGGACAAGGAGTGTATATATATACATATATATATATATGTATGTATATATATATATATATATATATATACACATATATACACATACATATATATACATATATATACATACATACATATATATGCACACACATACATATATATGTACACACACACACACACACACACACACATATATACACACACATATATTTGATTCTCTAGTTCTCAGAACACTGGTTGGCACATATTAGACACAAAATCAATTTTTTTGTCCAGTGAATTAGTGAACATATAGTAATCCTTCATGAAGGCTATGGTTTTATTATTAATTTATTGGTTGTCTTACTTTTCAATTTAATTTTACTTTTTCATTTATTTTGAGACTGGGTTTTACTGTAACTTGGCCTGGAAATCACTGTGTAGACCAGGCTGGACTGGAACTCACTTTGATCCTGCCTCAACCTCCTTAGTACTGAGGTTACAGGAATATGCTGTCACACCTGGCTTAGACCATGGTTTTAGATGGGAGTGAGATAGGATGTGAACAGATGATAGAGTCAAGGAGAAGTAGAGTTGGAATATTTTTCTGATTCTGCCCACCTTAACTTTGGCAAATTGTTGTTGTTAGGTGCCGTGGAGTGGTGTCCAACCCATAGTGACCCTTATAGGGTTTTCAATGGCTGGTTGTTTCCGGATTACTTTGGGAGTGGATTGTCATGTCCTTCTCCCATTTTGGGGATGCTGGGAATTGAACTCGGGGTCTCAGAGACTGCAGAGTGGCGCTCTACCAACTGAGATAAATCCCAGCCTATTGACAAGTTAGGTAACTTATATGAATCACACACACATACACATACAGTCCTCCAGTTACTATGACTCATATTATTTTTAAATTTCCATGATGGTTTGAAACTGTATGCATTTAGCAAAAACTGTACTTATAATTTTGAATTTTGATCTGAGAAAAGGCTAATGGTATGTGGTAGGATACCTTCTTGTGATTCTGGGCACTGGCAATAAGCCACAGCTCCTGGTCAACCACATGATCACAAGAATAAATAACTGATCCTCTATAGCATACTGGGTTGCTAAACTTCGATGTCCCATTAGTTATGGATGAGGCCTGGATCCTGCATCCGTAGCCCTGGGGTATCCGATCCTGTCAGATCTCGGAAGCTAAGCAGGGTTGGGCCTGGCTAGTGCTTGGATGGGAAACCACCTGGGAACACCAGGTTCTGTAGCCTTGGGAGAAGGACCCGGTAACCCACTCCCAAAAATCAATCCGCCATTGAAAATCCTATGAATAGCAGAGAAGCACTGAAAATAGTGTTTCTCCTATTGTACACAGAGTCGCTGTGAGTCGGATACCGAATTGATGGCACCTAACAACAACAACAACATATATCTATATATCTATATCTATATCTATATCTATATCTATCTATCTATCTATCTATCTATCTATCTATCTATATGGGCTGAGATTTAGCTCAGTTGGTAGAGCACTGTGCTACAGTCTCTGAGGTGATGAGTTCAATTCCCAGCACCGCCAAAATGGGAGAAGGGTCTGGCAATCCACTCCCAAGGCAATCCCAAAACAGACATTGAAAACCCTCTGAGGGTTGCTATGAGTCGGATACCAACTCGATGGTACCTAACAACAACAACAACAATATATATATATATATATGTTTTCCCATTTTTGGTAACTGGTGGGGTACAGAGTAATACAGAATTTGCTTTTTCCATTATGCAATCATTATATCACTTTTGGTTCCACTTTTATCAACTTATGACATTTATAAATACTTTTGACTAGTATGTAGTAAAAGTCATATGCACATTTGGATTATGTTTAACACATATAAATTCTGCCTTAGTATTTGGTCCATTTTGGCCTTTCTTTCTTTAGGCATCTCACATGCCTTGCCTAGACAAAGTCTTAACCCATGGCTTGAAGAGTTTTCTTGCTAAGAGAAGAACTAAGGTAAGACCCACAAAGCTCCCACCACCAAGATAATTGAAGAGTTGGTGTCGGTGCTTGCTTGACTGGTTACCACTTGTGAGCGTGTATTTCAGTAGATATTTGCCATCATTTGTCCCCAGCACGGATGGCACACACCTTGATTTGTGGTGAGATGGAGAATTGTGTTAGAAAATGCCATCCGAATTAGTGCTGCGTGAGGCAGTTCACCAGCAGCCCCATGCTGCTTCTCCTAAAGGATGACTCAAATACTGGAGCTGCATGTGGGAGGGAACATGACAGTTTAATTTAAATACCTCTGCTGATGCACTTAGTTCTGAAAGACATTCTCTGCAAGTACACTTAGGTCCTGCACTGTCACTTTCGCTGTTCAGTCTCACTCATTGCAGTCCAACCGAGAGGAAAAGAGGGCCAGGTTCTAAATCAACATGCTACATCACTAGCACGGTGGTTAAGAGCTTGGTTTCTGGAAGCGGACACCTAAATTCAAATGCTGACTCTAAAACTCTTTAGCTCTGTGGCCTTGAGGGATTGACTTATAGCCTCAATTTCCTCATCTGTAAAATTGGAATGACCTGTTATAGTGCTCATCTCCTTGAGTCATTATGAGGATGAAATGATCTCTTTCAAGTAAAGCACTTAAGAATACTTCCTATAATACAGTGATTTACACTATTAACTATAGACAGCTGTCATCAGGCATAGAATTAGGGACAAGAGGAGCTAGTCATGAAGGGTCACTTAGGGAATATGGAATCCTCTAATCAGACAGGCATGTAAGTGACTAAAATATAATAGGGTGAAATCAGAAACAAATTGTATATAAGCAACTACAATGGGTTATAAGAAAGGAAAAATTTACTGAAGACTGAAGAGGGCAGAGAGTAATGTATCAAAGAGGAAGAGCCAAATTACTGGGATCTAGCAACTGAGTCATAATTAAGTAGAAGGAAGAAATATTTGGCATTTTAAACAAAGACACAGACACTATTCGAACAATCTCTTCTTAATATGAAATGTTCAGAGGACTTTCTGTAAATGAGGAAATAGTATATATGGATGGTCGTGATGAGTAAGAATCAGAGGCAGGGAGCATTTACTATGTGCCAGGTACTGAGCCCAGCAATTAGCACAGATGAGAAAACAAAACTCCACAAGGTGAGGTATATCAAATTTCCATTAGCTAGTAGATTCTGGATGTGAACTCAGATATAAATGGCTATAGATTCTTCATTCTTTCTATAGTGTCATGCTATCTGTTAATAGATTTTGAGGTTTGTCATTTGTAAATAGATGTGCATTCCAGATTCCTACTTCAAGACTTGCTCTATATATTATGTCCTTTTTCATAGGATAATACATATAAAATATAGCATTACTTGTCAGGTACATTCCAAAAAATAGATGTCAATGGTGCACACACAAAAAAATCCCATTTGGAGTACTGTTTAGAAAGCCATTAGCTTTGTTACTGCAATGATTTGATATGATTTTGATATGCATATGGTTGGAGTGTTATTTTGAGCTGTTATGAATATGAGAACCTAATCTGACTATGTTGTTATAAGTGTAACCTTTGGAAGGTGGTTAGTATCAGATAGGGTCACCAGGGCAAAGCTGCCATAATTGAATCGTGGTGGCTTGAGAGGAAGAGGGAGACACCAGAAGAGATAGATGCAGACACATACACATGCTCCCTGTCTCTTGCCATGTGATGTCCTGCCTGACACTAGGACTCTACCAGAGAGAATGTCATCTCTGGGTATAGCCCCTTAAGTTTGGACCTGCACAGATCATTGAGTCAAAATAAAATACCTTCTTTATAAATCACCCAGTCTCTGGGATTATGTTATTGGCAAAAGAAAAAGGACTAATAATACAGCCATGTGAGTGAAAGCTCCATGCAGATCACATTTTAGAAAACGAGCATTCTCTACATAACCATTCCACATTTGCCTGCGCCACGAAACACCATATGTATTTATATCACACAAGTGGTAATGTTTAAAAGAAAAAACTCGTAAGTTGGGTTTCACATTATTGCAAATGATAGGAAACGATCATTTTGGTTCTCTCCTGGGGTTAGGGAGGCAGTCTTTGTATTCTTCACCATTCATCCTAAAGGTCTGGTGTTTCTACACCTGTGACAATTGTCTTTGAGGATGTACAATGTCTGGAATTCATTTGGCATGGGTTCTTCTTCCTGACTGAACAAATGTAGCATCTCCTTTACCTTTAATTTAAGTACATTTATAATCCTATATCCAATTGCTTCTGGGAATTATTTCACTCTCTGTATCATGAGCCTGTTTAGTTCATCAGGTTTATTATGTAAGGTCAGTCCTGTATTTTGAATCTAATTAGTATTCTTTGATACTCATCTAAGTTCAAACTGAGTCTTACATTCTCTGCCATTTTTCATGCAAGTTGGAATTTTATACTGTTCCATGACCTTCAGACATGTACAGACACATGCCAAGATGCACCTTTCCATGAGCAGCAACTTTCCTTGAAAACCAGCCCGGGCATAGCTCCAGAATCCCTGCTTGCCTGGGTGAGTGGTACAGGAAGTAGCAGGAGGTATAGTGCAGAGAGGACAAGAATAGCTTCAATAGTGGCAGCTGGGTAGAAATTGTAGGAGGCAAGTGGGCTGATTCCCTACATATCACAACCTCTGACTTGAAAAGAAAGATTAACTTTTACAGGAGAAGTTACCATTTCTTATATCCCATGATCTGTTTTGACCTCAGAGAAGTGGGTCCTCTGTCAATATCTTGGAGCGTCAACAAGAAAACTTTCTCCATTGCCCTAATTCTGTGCATTGTAATTAACAACCATTGCTTGCAGTCATTTAAGAGGCCCAAGTTCTACAAGCATTAGTGTTATCTCAGCCATTATCATAAGCTTCCAGGAAGGGGGTTGTTGTCTAAGCTAAGAAAATTCAGACATTTCAGGGCCATTTACTGATATTTCTAGATGGCAAATTTGAGTTATAAAAGAGATTAAAAGGATAATCTAGTGAGAGCCGAGGAAAAGGGTTGGGAAAAAAGGGACTGAAGATCCAAATACATTCTGAAAGAGAGTGAAAGTACAGTCCAATTGCAAAGTGAGTGGGAAAAATAGAGGAAATACTTTATGTTTTTGACCCAAAAAATGGGTTTGGGTTGAATGCGATCTGTGTATTAATACAGGACATATTAAGGGAGCAAATGCCTACGATTAAAGTCTCCAATATATTAAAAGATCAAATTAGACATTTTATTATTTCAGTATCTACAATCAACTAATAATTTAGTAAGTGGTAGAATTCTAACAGAGTGGAAAGAAATACTAACCATGCTGTAAGGTGATGTTCATACTTACTTTCTGAGGAAGAAGAAGCAAGGGAATTACCAGAGCATGAGTAATGACTCTCTGCATTCTATATATCCTAGAAGGCTCTGTGGAATATGGAGGGGAGGAGTAGGTGATTTGTTGTTTGGAGAAGAGATTTGTTATTATCAGCTTTATTTGGCTAGATGACTAAAAACTGTTAGCTTTTAGTCCTGTTAGCTTTTAGTCTTCCTTCATTGAAGTCCTCCTCACCTCAAGAATAGAATAGTAATTTTGGGGGCATACATTTCCTGGATTTCTATTCTCAATGAATCCACACACAAAGGTACACAAACACACACTTTTTGCTCAGATATCTTGTAGTTAGCCTCCTATTTCTGGAGAGAGGTTTCCTAGTCCTTGTTGTTGTTGTTAGATGCCATCAAGTCAGGTCCGGTTTGCACAACAGAACGAAACATTCACCTAACACTATGCCGTGATGTACTTCTCTGCTATTCATAGGGTTTTCAATGGATGATTGTTTCAGGAGTGTTTTGGGGAGTGAGTTGCCAGGTCCTTCTCTTATTTTTTGCAGTACTGGGGGTTGAACCCAGGACCTCAGAGAGGACAGAGTAGCACTTTACCAACTGAGATAAAACTCAGCCCCTTCCAGTCCTTAAACCCTCTAAACTTTCAAGATGAGATGAAAAGGGGCTTCAATTCACCACCCCCTCTCAATTTACCTTTGTTAGAACTGGGAAGAATGTGTAAAAAGTAGGCAGGCCTTAGAATTAAAAGTCACAGCCAATTTTAAACATCATAAATATGTTAAATCTACCACAATTCCACTATATAAAGAGGCAAGAGGAGTTCTGAGCTCTCATAATACCTAGCTGTTGTTAGGTGTTATGGAGTCAGGCCTGACTCATGGTGACCCTCATGGGGTTTTTGGTGGCTGACAGTTTGGGGAATTTTTTCCTGGTAAGAAGCCCCGATCTTGTTCTTTGTTTCCCACATTTTAAATCTCCATAAACTTCTTACTTTTTTTTATTATGTTCTAAATTCTAATTTTGGAACCTTTCCAATGTTCCCTCTGAAATTAATAGTCTATTGTCAGGAAAATTCCCTATATCCTCAGATTGTTCTTTCTGTCCTTTAAATTCTTGTTCTTATGGAAACATGGCTGTGCTGTGAGGACACTGTTTACCCTGTAATCTCAAATATGGCCATTTTCTCTCCCACAGCTCTCAAACCTATTGTCTTGGAATTAGGGCAGCCATCTTCCTTTCCCTCATGTAAGCTTCCAGATCTTTCCTTAAAAATCTGTTTGCAATCTCATGTCATTATCCTATGTCATCTATTTACCAGTTTTCATTACTGTTCATATTTACCAAACTTTTGAGTTATTTCTCTTGACATATAAATGTTCTTAGCTCATGGTTCCATGTTACTTTCTCTAATATGATTCCTAATTGACAGAAATTTCACTTTATAGCAAAATAATCAATCCAATCCTTCTTGGCCTCAAGGCCTTGCACTCCTTTGCCCTCAGGATCTGGGTATCACCCTTACCTTAGCTCACAACCTAAGTCAGCTGCGACCCTCCTTTAATTTCAATAATATGGGAACTACCAGATGATAATTATCATCGTACTTTCCCAAACTAATCTCTCTGTTATTGCAACTTAAATAACCATCAAATCCTACTGGAAGAATCATTCTTTGACTTGTCTTTTAAGCCTCTGAAATTCTCTTTATTTCTTATCCAACTAATTTCAATCCTCCTTCATCATCATTATTTTCTCCTCATACTCATCTTCAGTTCCCTTGCCTCTCTTTTTTATTAATATTATCTCACAAAATGCATACTGTTTAAATTCAAATCCATACCTTCCTAGTGTCTATACCCAGGAGGCTGATTGTGCCTTGAACAAAAACTTGATTATGCTGGCAGGTCTCAGTAAACTGATGACCATAAACAAAAATGTAGTCCAGGAAGATTGCTTAGCCAACACTCTCTATTGTTTTAGTCAATTCACTCTCTTATATTTCTACCTCACCACTCTGCTTATGACTTTGTTTCTGACTTTACTGAGAAAACTGAAGAAAACACAAGAAAATTTCTACTCATAGCAACCACACATATGTTCACAGCCAAACTAGGAATCTAGGAACATTGTTACTATAGTTCAGCTATTCATACCTCCAACTAAAACCCAATGCTTCCTTTTGGGCACTATATCCTGTGTCCCTTCTTGCTTACTCAAAAGGTATTTTTCAATCTCTTATTTCTCTCTTTCTCTCTTTCTTTCTAATTTTTCCATCTGTTTTGGCATTATTTCAATCAGTAATCAAATATGCTAATATTTTTCCCTTTTGAGAAAAAAGATCACTTTTTACCATACCTCTCTCAGCTTTGAGATTATTTCTTGTCTTCCTTTTATAGCCTGTGTCTTTAAAAGAATTATCTATTCCATCTGCATTAGATTCCTCTTTTCCTTCTCTCTCTCTCTCTCTCTCTCTCTCTTTCTCTCTCTCTCTCTCCCTCTCTCTGTCAGTACTACAGGTTAAACCCTGGGCTTCAGGCTTACATGCTTTGCAAGTGCTATACCACTAAGCTGCACCCCAGCCCATTTTGTTATTTTTTTTTTTTTGAGAGAGGGTCTCACCAAATTATGCAGACTGCCTCTGGTCTTCAACCTGTGATCCTCCTGCCTCCACCTCCCCAGGTGCTGGGATTACAGGCATGTGCCACAGTTCTGGGGGATTCCTTTTCTCCTTTAAACTGACTTCCTCAAGCTTCTATCACCTTCAGTGAAAGGGTTCTTTCAAGGTCATTATCACGCTAAAACCAGTGGAAGCTTCTCAGTCTTTACCATGTTTGGTGAACAGAAAAACTTCACCTATGGTAGTCATGCTCTCATCTTTGACACACTCTAGTCATTTAGCTGTGGTGTTGTTAGGTACCATAAAGTTGGGTCCAACTCATAGTGCCTTTCATAAGGTTTTCAATGGCTGATTATTTTGAATTGCCACAACCTTCTCCCATGTTTGCGGTGCTGGGGATGGAACCTGGGTCCTCAGAGAGTGTGGAGCTGCACTCTACCAACTGAGCTAAACCCCGTGATTTTCATGGCTTTCCTCCTGTGTCACATATCTCTCCCCAACACCCTTTGTTGTTTCCTAGTCTTTTCCTTGACTTCATTCAGCTGCCCTGTCCTAGAGATAAATCTTTAGACCTATTATGTTTGCTATCTATATGCATATTCTTGGTTATCTCACCTGCTTCCATGCTGCTTGCCACTCTACCAGATTTATACTTCCAAAACAGATCACCATCCCAACCTACTGGTTGAAAAACACTAGTGCCTACTCAACACCAGCAACTGGATATATAATGGGCATCTCAAATATAACATGTCCAACTTCTAATTTTCTTTCTAAATTCCTTTACATCTCAGACTTCACTAACTTAGTTATGACATTCTGTCCCTTTAGATTCTGAGACCCCAATATTTGGATTCTTTTGGAATTTACTTTCTCATTCTCTCAACATTTATTCTCATTGAGATTTCTGTTTGCTTTCCGTTTATAATATATCCATAATTTTATCCCCTTTTATCTCCTTTTGTGAACCACCTCACAGGTCTTCCTGTTTCCAGTTTCGTCTCCTACTCTGTATTCTCAATATAGTAGTCAGAGTGCTTCTGTATGGAAATGAGACAACAATGTTATTTCTTTGCCCTAAAGTTCCTTTATTCTCATCTCATGCAGACTGAAACTAAACTGCCTCCCATTAGTCATTGTTTCCTCTCTGAGTTTGACTCTACTGTTCAGTCTCTTTCTGACAAACCTGCCTTCTTGTTCTTGTTGTGGCATACAATACACCCCTCCCACCTTCTTATCTCTTCATAGACTGTTCTCTTTCTTAGATGCATTCTTTCTCTCATTTACCACCTGTCAAATTCCTTTGCCTTCTCCAAATATTTGCTTAATTATCAACTATACAGTGAAGCTTATCCTGACAATTCAACTTAAAATTATGTCCAATTCCAACACACACTTCCACATACCTTCATACCCCATTCCCATACTCTGCTTTACCCACCTCCAATATTACTTATTCTCTAAGACATTGCATATTTTACTTTACAAAATTATATAGATATGAACAATTTACTCTTTATCTAGTTTCTCTATAATGAAGTAATCACAATAGACACAATTTCTTGTGGTATATCTCAATTTTCTGAAATGCTGTTTAGAACATGACAAGTTCTCAATAAACAGCTATAGAATAAATGTATGATTGAATGGATGGATAAACTATCTGTTCTTACCTTTGTTTTAAGACAGAATCTAGGAAGGGGATATGATCTTTCTTGTCTAAAAGGCTTGGAATTGAGTCCATCTACTGCCATTTATTAATAGCATGTGCTTATATAAGTTATTTAACTTTGTTAAGAATACACCTGAAATAACAGTATATGCTTACAACAGTATACACTGATAGATTTATTCTAAAGGAAAAAATGGAAAATAAAAATAATTTAAACCCTTATCATAGTCCCTGGTTCATAATAAGTACTCAACAAATGGTGGTAATCACTATGTGCTTTGTCAATGGTAGCTACTTCCATTTTACACCTTCTTTTTCCTTTTAAGGGAAGTAAATAGTAATTTTGTTCTTTTGTACATGAACCAAAATTTCTGAGGCATCTGAAACTTGAAAAAGTTTCTGATCCAAGTGTGTCAATAGTGTGCCTGAATTTAATAGGTAAGCACATAATTTGCACAGGAAAAAAGCAATTGTTTCTGTATGATATTTGTTTCTGATTAGCAAAGACAAATTCTTCTCTGTTTTCAAACTCTGGTTCATCTCAGAGTAATGTTTCTGCTGTGTATATTAGATGAAAATGAGATTGCGTTTCCTTTCTCTGACAATCCTGAGTGCAAGCCTTTTAAAGTTTAAAACAAAATACTCCCACACAAGACACAAGTTCTATTTCTTTCAAATAGGTTGTCATACTACAAAGAACACAAAGCAGCTCCAGTAAATACAGATATTTCATTCTTTAGAGTGGCATGTGATGAACAGAAATGAAGAAAATTGTTCTGGTTTGTTTATGAAAAATGTTCAAATGGAAAATGGGCCAAATTGAGGGAACCCTGCTACAGTTTCAAATAATATAAACAAGATCTCTTCATCTTTCTCTCTTTCTTTCTCTCTTCCCCCTTATTCAGAGATCAGTTGAAAAAAGTGAAAGACAGGGTGGACTTTTTAAACAAAATTATATAAAGAACCACACTCAAGGCTTTGATCATACTAATATGTGAAAATAATGCAAGTGAAATTAGAATTTTACAGGGATCCATATATGTTTACTTCTTTGAGTTTGAAAGACATTGTTGAAAATGATTGGCTACAAACAACAGTACTACAAAGAAGGATATCAAGAAATTTATTCTTTCATAATCTTATAATCCTGCAGCTGTAGCCCTGTGGAATCCGACCCCATCAGATCTCAGAAGCTAAGCAGGATCGGGCCTGGTTAGTACCTGGATGGGAGAACGCCTGGGAACATCAGAAGCTGTAGGCTTGGGAGAAGGACCTGGCAACCCCCTCCCAAAAATCAATCTGCCATTGAAAACCCTATGAACAGCAGAGAAGCACTGACAACAGTGTTTCCCCTGTTGTACAGAGGGTCACTATGAGTAGGATACCGACTCGCCAGCACCTAACAACAACAAAAACAACAACAATTTCATAATGTGAGAAGGGATCTGTTGAATTGCATTGTTTCATGTTTTAGGGGAGGAAACTGATGGCCTTTCAAAGTCTTATCCAGTGTCACATAGGAGATGGGCCAAACCTTTATTCCCTTGGTATCTAGTCCAGGATATTTATGCTCCACTCTTGTTTCATTTTCTAGTATATCCATTCATTCTATAGCTATTTTATTGAGGCCTTATATTCTAAACATCATTGCAGGAGATTGAGATATTTCATGGAAAAAATCTGCTGTTATGACTATTGCATTATAGAGAAAGGAGATTAGGAATGAATTACCTGCATCCACCTACATGTACTTAGTGTCTAGTGGTGACCTTATCTTTGTGACTTCTTTAAAATTTTTTAAAAATGGCTAAGCAACGATAATTCTCTTGAGTTTGGATAAACTTCTTAAGAGCTGATCATAAAACATCAAAATTAGAGCTTAAAACAGGAATAAATTATACTCAGAAGAATGTTTGTCAGAACAAGACTAGGTCTTTAGAAGTTGTAGTGTAATTGCAGAGAACATACCCATGCAATACATAGAAAGATACCTTGTTCAGATGATTGATGAGATGTCTCATGGAAAATCCTTTAACCTCATACTTGATACATAATAAGAGCTGGAAAGTTGATATTTATCTTCCTGACCTCATATGCTTATGCAACTACTTTTTCACTTTGCTTACACTAAGAGAGCTCAGTGCCAACTCAGGTGAAATATACATTCATGTTTAGATTATTCACTTTCTTAGCCAGAAACAGATGAAGTAATGGTTCAAGAAGTGGATGATAAACAAGAGATGGGGCAAAGCTAATGGAAACCAACATTGGATGGTACAGAATGTTCAGAACTGGCAACAGCATAGATTTATCAACTTTATATCTAAATGGGCAAAGAGGATGAATAGTAATCATAATCCAGAGAAAGAGCATCTGTAATAATAATACAGAACTGGCCAAGCAGAGGTGCACCTTTTTTATTTTTAATTAAACTTTTAATTTTGAGATAATTACAGATTCACATGTAGTTGTAAGAAACAACACATGAAGCTGGGCACCATGGCATATGTCTGAAATCCCAGCAACTCAGGAGGCTGACAAAGAGAATTGTGAGTTGAAGCCAGAGGCAGACTGTGCAACTTAGTAAGATCTTGTCTTAAAATAAATAGATAACAACAACAAAAATAATAATAATACATGGAAATCTCGTGTGTTCCTTACAGTTTTTCCCCAAAGCAAAATCTAATAAAACTAGCACAAGATCACAAACAGAATATTGACACTGGTAATGTCAAGATATTGCATAGTTCTATCACCATAAAGAACCACCAGGTTGCTCTTGTTGTTAAGTGCCCTCAAGTCAGGTCCCACTCATAATGACTCTGTATACAAAAGAACAAAACACTACCCTACTTCCCTACACTGTGCCACACTTGGCACTTTGTCATTGCTTCTCTGCTATTCATAGGGTTTTCAATGGCTGATTGTTTCAGGATTATTTGGGGGAGTAGGCTACCAGGTCCTTCTCCCATTTTTGTGGTGATGGTGATAGAACCCAGGGCTTCAGAGAGCACAGAGCAGCACTCTATTACCTGAGATAAATCCCAGCCCCATCCTTAACCATGCTGTTGTTATGTGCCATGGAGTCATGTGAGACACATAGGAACCCTCATATGGTTTTCAGTGGCTAATTATTTTGGGATTCCCTTGGGAATGGATTGCCACATCCTTCTCCTGTTTTTGTGGTGCTGGGAATCGAACTCGGGACCTCAGAGACTGCAGAGTGGTGCTCTCCCAACTGAGCTAAATCCCAGCTCATCCTCAACCATAGGCAACCACTAATCTAGTCTCCATTCTTCTATAATTTTGATATTCCAAAAGTGATATTTCAATGGAATTTTCTAGGACGTATGCTTTTGGATTAGCTTTTATTAATAATTATCAAGAGATCCATATATATTTTTAGGTTTATCAATACCTTGTTCTTTTTTATTGCAGTATAGTATTACATAGCGTGGAAATAGCACTTTTTTTTATTAACCATAACTAGTTACAGTTTGTTTAACCCTTTAATGGTGAAACTGTTAAAAGACACCTGAGCTCTTTCTAGGCTATTATATGTAAAACATCTGTGCATAAATTTTTGTGTGAAAATAGTTATTCACATCTCTGAATAAATGTCCAGAAATGTTATTGCTGAGTCATAAGGTAGTTGTATGTTTAGTTTAAAAGAAAAAGTCCATTTGTTTTCCAGATTGGCTATACCCTTTCATATTCATGAACAATATATGAATAAGCCAGTTTATCCACATCCTTGTCAGCATTGGTGTTGTTACTTTTTACCTTATTTTAATCATTCTTTTAGGTAAGTACTGATATCTCATCATAGTTTTTATCTGCATTCTTTTCATTGCTAATGCTGTTGAGCATCCTTTCATATGCTTACATCTTTACATTCTCCTAATAAAATGTCGGGCTGGGATTTGGCTCAGTTGGTAGAGCGCTGCTCTGCAGTCTCTGAGGTCCAGAGTTTGATTCCCAGTCACCGCACAAATGGGAGAAGGACCTGGCAATCCACTCCCAAGGCAATCCGGAAACAGTCAGCTATTGAAAACCCTATGAGGGTCGCTATGAGTCAGGTACCGACTCGACAGCAACTAACAACAACAACAATAAAATGTCATTTATGTTCCTTTGGCCCATTTTGTAATTAGATTGTTTTTTAATAGAATTTCATATATTTGCACATCAAATTCCCATGTGAGCCAGAACCCGGGTCCATTTGATTTCATAGCTATTTTGGACACCATCTCAAAACTTGATTGTGTTTACATGGGAGTTCCTACACTCTTGTTTTCTGGAATACTCAACTTGGCATTCCTGCAAGTGATAATATGAATCAAACTCCATTCAGTGCCAAAGGATTACTAGTACAATTTGCAGAAAGGAAGGAACTCCGAGAAATGAAGCACCTGGGAAATTAAAACTCTTTTTTAATTCAGTACATCACTGAGACTCTTACAAATGTAACATGAATTTCAAAATGTCCCTGCTGAAAAAAAAAAGAAACTTCTTTTCTATTTTTAAGTCTATTTCAGATGTTGCTTACTCTTGATTGAGAAAGATGGAAAAACCATGCCAAATCTTCCAATTACAATTTCATTTTATTTTCTGTTACATAAGGAAAGGTCCAGAGTGACACCTCTAGTGAAATATATGATTTATCTTGCAAGACCACTGCTTCATTCTTAGGATTCTTTAGGAAAGAAACCTTAATTATACAAAAGTTAGTTTTTCCAAATGGAACAATGAACACTGCACATTCAAAAGGGGATCATGACTTTTTATTAAAAAAAAAATAGGGCTCTAAGAGAAGGCTAGGGTAGTTTTCCTTTACCTTACAGAATGGAAAATTAGCAATAAAAGAGGCTTTGTAACTTTTCTACTCAATCAAGTCTTAGTACAGGTGATTCAGTTATCCTAAATCAAAGATTTTTTAAAAGTTAAACATATCTCTGCTCAAAAATTTCAATGATTACAGTTGCCACAGGGTGAAATCCATCTTTCTTTTCAAGGCACACAAAGGCTAGAGGTTGAGCCTTGCCTTTTAAATGTCTGCTCAAAGTGCTCTTTAGGCCAGAATACCCTGAATCATTTATTACCTATGCCTCCACTTGATCTACACCTCCTGTGTTCTCAATGGCATCTCAGGAGCCTAGGTCTATGGATATAAGAACAGATCTTGGATTTTTATTTTTAATTCCATCACTAAATAAGATCATAATCAAATGCATAGTCTTACAGTTCTTTCCATATCATGCAAATATGTAAACTAAGTCTTAAACTGAGTAGAATCAGAGTCAAGACCCAAAAGTAACTACACTTTCTTCTTTTGTTGTCACTTCCTAAATTCCTACTGTTGTAAAGAATCAAGTGATGGTTCTTCCACTCTTAGCTGCTTATTTGTAAGGATGTTAGCTCCCCGATTGTTAAAAGTGAATCAAAAACACTTTCTTCCCATTTTTGTCTTGGTTTTCTTTTGATATGTGCTGTCAAGTTGGGTCTGACTCACAGAGACCCTATGTACAATAGAATGAAATACTACCTGAAACTGTGCCATACCTGGCACTATTGTCAGTGTTTGTCTACTATTCATAGAATTTTTGATGACTGATTGCTTCTGGAGTGAACTGCTAGGTTCTTCTCCCAAGCGTACAGCACCCTGTATTTCCAGGAGGTCTCCCTTCCAAGGACTAACCTGACCTGACCCTGCCTACCTGCTGAGATCTGATGAGATGGAATGCCATGGTGGTATGGCTGTAGAGATTTTTGTGTTATTTCAGATTATGTCACCATGTTGCATGGGATCTATTCACCTCAAATTCAAATACAACTTGGAATTTTCTACTATTATTTGAAAGATCTGGCAACCTTAGTATTAAATACTCAGTTTCCTGAAATCTAACATGTGGACATAATACTGGTTTCACAGAATTCTTTTGTATTTAAAGTTAATAGTAAAAATTAGCAAATTGTTTTCTTTAGGTCTTGACTCAAAGGCCATTTTCTAATTGAAGTCACCTGTGGTTACCTTGTCTAAGGTATTAACAATCTCCACATCACATCATATTTCCCTACTTTGCTTTTCTGTTTCTCCCTAATCCTTTCACTATGTCATACTCTACGTTTTGCCTTTTTGCCTTGCATATTGTGTACCCTATCTAGAATAGAAGTCCATGAGGGCAGGAACTTTCATCTGTTTAGATCACCATTGTATGCTTAGTGTCTAGAAAGGGCTTGGCACATAATTAAATAATTATTGCTTGAATGAAGAAATGAATTAATGAATCATTAATATTCATTTTGCTACTATAATCCTTCTGTGCCATACAGCAGAGAATAGAGTGTCTTGGTTTAATAAATGTATTAGTTCCATGAGCCACTGAAGGCTTGTGGGAAGAAAAGCCATCAGCTACGAGACATGTTTAGATAGAGAGAGATAGATAGATGATAGATAGACAGATAGATAAATAGATAGATAGATAGATAGATATAACTCTCTTTCATAGTCTATGCATGAACAAGATTGGCAGGTAAGGGAGGGGAGGGGATACAACTTTAAAGTAGAAAACAGAGGAATGAAAATACTATGGGCAAAACTAGCTGCAGTTTTAGCAGTAGTTCATCAATCACATGTCCATTTTTTTTCCTCAATGGTGAATTGCTCCCTTGGAGACATAATTAAAATACACAAAACATTTTTCATTTGAAGAAGCTAAAGCTAAAACAGAATTAAGAGATTTTGCCAAGTTCACAACATAACCAGGCTTGAAGTTCATCTTTCTTCTACTATAGCACACAGCTGCTTAAGCCCTGAGGAGCTCTGAAACAAATTTTCTGCTAGCCTTGGGGAGATTCATAAGCCTACATTTTACAAAGTTCTTATCCGTAAAATGGGATAATGCCATAATCTGCCTCATGGGTACAATTAGAGAGATTTGCAGGTCAGGTCTGCCCAAGGCTTTGGGGAGGGACAGAACAAGCCTATTTAATCACAAGTTATCATTTTGCACAACCTAACACCCCAAATCCTCAGTTGCCAATACCTTATTTTATGCTTGTTTGACCAAGGAACAGTGAGCTCAATCCCTCATTCTGTTTGAGAAATCAGTATTTGTACCTGAAATTTAGTTTTCTGACTCCTTCAATAATATGAATCACTATTGTGTATATGTGATTATATTTTACATATCCAGCATATGGTGATTTCTTTGGGGTCTCAGTTTGATTTATCATCTTGAGGCAGTTTTATAAATGTCTTTGTCACTTTTTCAGAATAGATAGCCTCAATGGGGCTATTTCTTGTTGCTGAGATTTCCCACTGACTCAGTCTTCTGCTGTTTGCACAGAGGTCTGACCATCTCAATGCTCAATATGTAATCAGAATAAAGTTCTTTTTAAGTATAATGCTAACATAAAATGGATTGCCCATTATTGAGTGATGAAACAGAAAGGTAACAAGAGGGTAAGACTTTATGGTCTCAAGAAAGCAATGCTACATCTGCATGCTTATGAATGATACAAATAAAGGATAAAGATTTCCATTCTAGGTCCTTTTGCCAAATCACTTTTTCAGCCTTTTTCCTCTGTCTCTCTCTCTGTGTCTCTGTGTCTCTGTGTCTCTGTCTCTCTTTGTAGTACACAGGGATTGAACCTAGGACCTCACACATACTCTCAAGGGCTCTAATACTGGACTGCCCCTTTAGCCCATTTTTTATTTTTTATTTTGAGACAGGGTGTTACTAAGTTATTCGGGCTGGCTCTCACCTCAAACCTGCAATCCTCCTGCCTCTGTCTCCCGAGTTGCTGGGATGACAGGCATGAGCAACTGTTCCTAGCCTCTCTCTTCTTTTCCAAGCACAAATATTTGCTCTTCTTTGGAGAAAAAAAAAGTTAGGCCTATTTTAAATATGGTCACTTCTATCCATATTCAAGTAATTGCGAAAGAACTTAATTGTCTACACATCATAATTGTATTCGTCAGGTAGTGCATCGCTGTGACAGAGAAACTAACCAAAGTAAACTTATGGAAGGAAGTATTTATTGGTGGCTCACTGTTAGAGGATCAGTCCATAATGGTGGTGAGTCAGGTGTGGCAGGGCCCATGACACAGAACCTCCTATCTTAGCAATCAGGAAGCAGAGATAGTAACACAAACTGGTCCTTCTGGTAAAAAACTCCAAAGCCCTACCCCCCAGGGAGCTACTTCTGCAAAGCTAGAATCCCACCTCCCAAAGTTCCATAACCTCCCAGGATAGTGCTATCAGCTGGTACACAACACTCAAACACATGACCTTTGCGGCACATTTAGATCAAGACCATAACAATAATCCATCTAGCAAATCCCTTAATAAGAAGTTATATAGCACAGCCTTTATTGTAAGAAAAGGAATGTGTTCACCCTGAGTGAATTTTATGTGCATCAGATAAACAAGCTTGCTAGACATATTGGTTAGCTATCATTTACATGGTCTTTCTTTGTCAGCCAATGACCTAAACACTTCCCTTTATTAAATTATTTAATCTTCAGGGAAACCTACAGAGGTAAACTTATAATCACTGTCATTTTACAGGTGAGAGAACTGGAACTGAGGACTTAAATAACTTTTCCAAATTTGTACATCAATTAAGAGCTAGAGATGAGATTTGAACTCAGGGAATCTGTCTCCCTGCTTATGCCATAAACAGGTGTTGGAAAATAAATTCCTCTCCTACTCTCCTACCAAAGTCAGCTTGAAAGACATCAAGGTGCCTTTTCATGGAGAGGTGAACTTAAATTTCAGTGACTATTACCTGGTGAAATTTTGAGCTTTTGGTAGCAATTCACTGCTTTGGTCCCTCCTAAGTTTTAAAGAGAAATAAACTACAAATAAAATTAAGTCTATGTATTTGAATTGGATTTTTAATTTTCTATAAATAATACAGCAGCAGAATCTTATTAAATCACCACTGTATATCAGAAAATCCTCTAAGCATATTTATAAGAGTATTGAATAAAATTGTCATAAAAGCCTTCAAAGGAAGATACATAATACCTACTTGGTACAAAAATCACAAACAAAATAAATGACAGTACTAGAACTCAAAACCATGTCTTTCTGACTCCAAGCCTATGTAATTTATAATATACTATTAGGTGAGCATTATAAAGAGCTACATATACGTGGATATATATTTATATCCGTATAATAGAAAATAAAACATGGGGCAAAATGGTATAGAATGTAATGCCAAATTTTATATAACTAATATGTGGGCAGTCTCTGGGTCTGCTTCACTTATACCATAACTATATACATGATTAGTTTTCTTGCTTCTTTCTCTCTTTCTTTATAGGTGTTTCAGCTTCAAACCTGTGGGACAATGGTAACATAAAGGCTAGATATTTTGTCTCATGCCTCCTTGCCCCACATATTCCATGTATGAAAATCTTTAAATTTGCGTCTCCTAAATGGTAGAGCACTTGCCTAACATGCATGTGGCTCTTGATTCAATACTGTATTGCAAAACAACAACAAAGAATTGGTTCTCACCTTCTTCCTACTAAATATACATTTAAAAAGTCGCAAGTGAGAATATTTATAGGCATCATATGGTGATCTTTTCTATTCTCATCTGTTTAGGGTGTCCACTTTCAAAAATAATTGATGCTCCTCTCCTCTTTTCCTCTTAAGTACAGTCCATGGCAGGATTATCCTGGAGATTCTTGAGTTCTCCACCTTCACAACTTTAGTATTGATAATCTAGTTATTTTGAAATGTATTGTACTAAAAGAGTAATGGAGTTTCACAAATATAAATGCATATTTTTCAATAAAATACTGAATGATAATATCTATATCTGGCCATTCAGAGACTTCTTTGCTGGCTTGGAATACTGATGGCAAAAATTTCATCTTATGTGATTACACTTATCTATTGGTAAAATTAAATTGAAACACAACATTGAGAGTAAATCTATATCCATCTTCAAGTATAGAACTTCCAAGATCAATTGATAATGTGTCTCATGATTAAGAAACTGGGAATTGGTGACCCCTTGGCCAGGTTGGTGCCCTATTCAGGCATAATTTTTTCCATACAATGATGGTCTATAAATGTACTCCTAAGGTTGTTGTTGTTGTTAGCTGCTGTCAAGTCAGTGTCAAACTCATAGTGACCCTACATACAACAGGTGAAATAGAATTGTTACTGCTTTTCTGCTACTCATAGGGTTTTCAGTGGTAGACTGATTTTGGGGAATGGGTTGCCAGGTCTTTCTCCCAAGCCTACAACACCTGGTGTTCCCTGGTGGTCTCCCATCTAAGTATTAACCAGGCCCAACTTTGCTTAGCTTCCAAGATCTGATGGGACTGGACACTGCAGTGGTATGGTTGCAGGCACTCCTAAGGATAACTAGTGTAATGCTGTATTTTCATAACTTTCATCCATGTTCTACAAGAGGTTTATTTTCTGAGTATTCTTACTAGTGTCTGGCCTGTATAGATTTAGTGTAATTCAGAACTCTTTCCTCTTGTTCAGCTCTATTCAGAAGTACATTTGCCATATAATAATTCTTCTTATATGTGAAGGCTGTTACTAAAGAACAGACTTGGGGATTGTCCATTGATGAATGGAGGCTGCAAATTGGGACAACTGCAATTGGGATGCACATTGTGTTATTTCTCCAGGCCAAGAGGTTCATCTGTTTTCAGGAAAAACAGACATTCCTGTTTCATCACAGCAGGAAAGAGAGGCACTTTTTGAAAAGAATGCAAGAGCACAATAGCACCACTTTACACAATACAAACTCATAATGGAAAACAAATTTGACCCATTTTATAACAAAAAACCCACCCCCCCTTGGTGCTCCTATGGTCCTATTAGCTGTCTTTAGGAGAACAGAAATTAACTGCACCATATTGCCCAATTATTCTTCACTCTCTTTCATCAAAGCCTATTTCAAGTGAGGAGAGTTGACAAAAAGTGAATCATCATTTGGGCCTCAGCTATACGGATAGGCAGAAAGATGAAAAAGAACATGGAAGGAGTTTGCAAGGAGAAAATTCATATGTTGTTTTAGCCCAATAAAATAAAATATAATATAAAAGGAAATATAATACAAAGAGTAGAAAAGCAACTTGATTTCCATCCAACTGAATAATCTTTAAATCATATGTAAAGGGGGTCTGGAAGAAAAATGGCCTTTGGATCAGTATGATAGATGTTTCAGCTTAAAACATAGATTTATTAATTGCTTGCCCCCTGCCAGGTGCTGTCACACATTTTCTCTACATGACTGTTGGGGCTGAAGGAGTTCTTAAAGTCAGTCCCTCCTGTCCCAGCCCAGGTTCCAATGCAAGTGAGAGACAGGCAGACGAGACTGGGAGATGGGCGCGTAAATATCAGCTGTGTGACAGATCAAGCTGTTGAAGAATGTCACTTAGATGCAGGCAAACATACTTGCAAATACAGCCTGCCCAAACTAAGAGCCCAGTTCATGGAGGGAAGCCGAATAAGAGCAGAAAATAGTCAAAGTAAAAGAGAGATAAGAAACGGTGGAGTCTTTTAAGCACAGCAGCTTCACACAAACTCAGCAAATGGAAGAGTACAAAGTAGTGGTTTTACTCTAATAAAACTCTCACACCTTGAAAAGAAGCCTAGAATATGGAAGAACAGTTAAAAGGGGAAACATGTTTCTTTTATTTTGTTGTTGTTGTTAGGTGTTGTCCAGTCAGGTCCAACTCACAGGGACCCTATGTAGAACAGTGAAATATTATCCAACACTATGCCATGCCTGGCATTATTGTCAGTGCTTCTCTGCTATTTATAGGGTTTTCAGTGGGGGATTGTTTTGGGAGTGGGCTGCCAGGTCCTTCTCCCAAGGAGAAGTTTTCCACAGCACTCAGTTTTCCCAAGTTATCTCCCATCCAAGGACTAGCCATGCCTGACCCTGCTTAGCTCCAAGGTCCGAAGAGATCTTGGAACAGGGTGGTATGGCTGCAGGCACTTCTTTCACTTTACTATCACAATATTAAGAGATGGCAGACATAAGATTTCATATTCCTAAGAGCTTCATCTCAAAAAATGGGAGAGATTTTCTACCCTAAGCTCTGCAAGAGTAAGTAAAATATTTCTGACCTAACATTATTTCTTCTGCAATTATTTTCCAATACTGGGAGATATTCTTTAGTAACAGCCTTCACATATAAGAAGAATTATTATATGGCAAATGTTCTTCTGAATAGAGCTGAACAAGAGGAAAGAGTTCTGAATTACACTAAATCTATACAGGCCAGACACTAGTAAGAATGCTCAGAAAATAAACCTCTTGTAGAATGTGGATGAAGGTTGTGACAATACAGCACTACACCAGTTATGGGAGAAGTGACTTATCTAATTGGTGAATATGAGACCAAGAGCTGAGCAACTCAGAGTAACTTCCTTTTGCTTTTTCCTTTAGGCCTACCTGCCTTCAGATAAAATGATCACCTTAGCAGCAATGTACTTGAGTAGGTTTTGCCCTGTTGTGATGGCCCGAGACTATATTCTGGTGATAAGGATGGATGAATTATCCTCGAGAATTCAGAGAAGAATTAGAATTTCCTTCGTGACAATATACCTAAGCCTATTTCCATTTATCTCTGTCAGTAACAAAGCTGGCATTGTTAACATTTTAGCTTTGCTCTAACTACTGTCACTTTCCATCAATCCTAACTCATGAGAGAAGAAAGGAGAATTATTTACTGTTCCCTTAAAATGCCCAGCTTAAACCTTAGTCTGCACCTTTGAAAGCTGGCATTTGCAGAGCAAAATGGCACAGATCTAAAGCTACTAAAATGACCTAAATTGGCAGGTTTAGTCCTAGGCCTTAGGTATAGATGACACAAGACCACCAACATAGATGCGTAACTGCTGCTAATTATAATGAGAAGTTACAGTTCCAGAGATAGTTTTGGTAGAAAAGCAGGCACCTTAGGCCTCCTGAAGAAGCAGCAAAACACTGAAGACTGAGCTACTGTAGGGGAAACTGATTGGTCTGAGCAGATGCAGACTCTAACTGCACAAATGAAGCGCAAGGTTGAAATGGAGAAAAGAGGAAGACTTTTACTACTTGTCAAAATCTTTTCAAAATGGCAGAATCTTAATGTGTAGGCCTGTAGATTTGGCCTCTTAGAATGGGGAGAATACACAGCATTTGGCTTAAGGGCTGTGATTAGTTTTTTGTTTTTTGTTTTTTTTTTATGACACTATACAAATGCAACCATCTTCCATAAAGCACCTGTGTGCTGCCCTGCCATATGTAGTAAGGATGAGTAGGTCCTATGCTCCAAGTGCTATTCCTTTCCATGTTATTTGAATATTTGGAGTAGGTGCAAAGAAATGGAGAGGAGCTAAGCTCTTGGATTCCTGGGGTTTGTCATGGATCAAGGCTTAAACTCTCACCAAACAGTAGCAAGTTGGCTCCAAAGAAGTTAATTACAGAGTCCTTGAATAGCATTTGAAGTATCAAAGTCCTAAGCTGGCTATTGCCCTTTTCATTTTGACTTAAAAAATAAAATACTTGTGCTTATGACTAGTAAACCAAAAAAGGATATCAGAAAGGCTTATAGTTGGAACTGCCTCTTAGAGAAATAATTTCTCTCAGGAAATCAAGGATAAACTGGATTACTAGGGAAAAAAATCTTAATTTCACTGTAAGTACTAGAATCAAAACAATGAGAAAATGAAAGAAAGACAAAGGCATGTGACATGACTAAAATGAAACAAGATAAATCATTAGGAAAGGTAAGTAGACTAGATAGACATATACACAGAAAATTACATATTGGAAGTCATGTAGAAATATTTGAAAGAGAAAAGATGTGTAGCCAGGTTGAACTGCTTTTAATACAAGGACTAGAAAATGGGTAGGCATTTATTTGCAATTAGATAAGAAAGGATGGATGTGGCCAAAATGAATCTTGGTTGTGGCCAGGGAGAGATAATATCTCAATGACAGAAATGGTTCTTCAAAACTCTCTGATAAACCATTCAAAGAAGTCCTCTCCAAGTTATAGATAGAAACTACCTCAAGAAAAATCGGGACTATTTTTTGAGAATAATTCTTAAGAAGTAAAAAGGAAAAAGAGAAGTGGAGAGATCTGAGGATGAAAGACCAGGATGCTCCATAAGGTGACAGCAAGTTGACATATTTACCATAAGAAAAGGTAAAATGCATAAAGTTAGAAAGGTATAGAAATGCTGAAGGTTGACCAACAATAGAGGGGTGAAACTGAGCAAGAACTGACTATGGTGAAGTCTGGTTACTACTTGTTCTGCAGGAAGAAGCAATTCCTACCTGAGTTTTCTCTAAACACAGAGTCAAAGTTGAATGGTATTTATTTGAACAGTGACTTTTTTTTGACAAACTCAGAATTGCCAATATCCCTGTAGAGATTATAAGCTACTAAAAAGTAAAAGTGATGTTTAAAATGGGAGCCAGACAACAATGCAAAAGTAAGTGTTACAGTTTGAACGTACCCTTAAAATTTCATGTGTTTGGGCAGCGGTTCCCAACATTTTCCTTGTAGACAATTTTCCATAGAAGACAAGTTTTCCATGGACAAGGTAGGGGAATGATTCAAAGGGGATGATTCAAAGGCATTACTTTGATTGTGTAAATACAGATGAAGCTTCTCTCCTTCCCCTGCTGTTCAGACCAGTACTGGTCCATGGGCCTGGGGGTTGGTGACTCCTGGGTTAAAGGTTGAATCTCAGATGCAATCATGATGGAAGGTGAGGCCAGATATGAAGTAATTGGATTGCCATCCTGATCTGTGAGTGAGCTAGTTATCACAAGAGCCAATTGTTATATAACTGAGTTGAACACACATCTGTCTCTGTCACTTATGTGTTCTTCCAACCTCTTGCCTTCCACCATGTGCTAATGCTGCTAGAAGACCCTCACCAGGAGTCAATGCCATGTTCTCTGGCTCCCCTACCTTAAGAGCCATGAGCAGAATAAACTTTCTCTCTCTCTTTCTCTCAATCACTTCATCTCAACTATTCTATTATAACAACACAAAGCAGACAAAAACAATGAGGAATGACAAAGTCTCTCAGATACAGCAATTGCCACCAGCCTGATGTGGGAAGAAGGGAAAGAGGCAGGATAAAATGTGGAACTTTCCACTGAAGTGCCTAGTAAGAAAAAAGGTTGTCAGAGGGAAAGAGAACACTACAGAAATTTGCATCCCACCAAATTATTGAAAAGTAAAGATGTCACATTGAAGATGAAGGTGTACCTAACTCATGCCATGGTATTTTTAGTTGCACCATATAGTTGCCAAAACTGGACATTGAATAAGGGAGACAGGAGAATTGATACCTTTCAATTATGGTGCTGGAGATGAATATCGAATATACCATGGACAGCCAAAAGAATCAACAAATCAGTCCTGAAAGAAGTGTAAACAGAGTGCTCCTTGGAAGCAAGGACAGCTAGACTGTGTCTTACATATTTTAGACATGTAGTCAGGAGGGACCAATCCCTGGAGAAGGATATCAAGTTTGGGAGAGTGGCAGGTCAATGAAAGAAAAGAAACCCCTCCATTAGATGGATTGACAGTGTGTGCAATAATTGGCTTAAACATAAATAAGATCATGTGCCTTGCACAGAATCAGGGAGCTTTCGTCCTGTTGCACATAGGGTTGCTATGAGTCAGACCTGACATGATGGCACCTAACAAAAACAACTGGCAATAAAAAAATGTAGGAAATATTTTAGTAGCCATTGAAGTACCATCAGTTAGTCAAGGCTAGAAAATTTTAAAGGTAGGGAATGCCAACTATCAGAAAAGAAAACATGGCAAAAGTATTTATTCTCATGATGTTCTGGGTGTATAAACATCAGAAGTATCAAAAAAATCTGTGTACTGTAGCTGAGCACTGTGACACATATCTAATCCTTCAGCAACTAAGGAGGCTGAGGCAAAAGGATCGTGAGTTCGAGGCCAGAAACAGCCGGCACAATTTACTGAGAACCTGTCTCAAAAACAAATCTGCAGAAGGTGATCCTTTAGCAACATCTAATGTGAGAATAGAATGAAAACTTTCCTGTAAGGGAACTTTTATAAGCTCAGGCAATGCCAAAGCAGAGTATAATATTAATACCAATTTTAGCAGAAAACTAAGAATATCTGATTATAAGAAAAAGTGATGATTATGTCAGTAGATAGAGCCCACACTTAAGGCTTCCAAGACCCAGAGACTCGGGAGGTGGAGGCAGGAAGGAGGATCATAATCTGAGGCTAGTGGCAGCCTTTGTAACATTGTAAGACTCTTGTCTCAAAATTTAAAAAGAAAAAATTAAAAAGGAGCTGAGGATACAGCTTAGTGGTAGAGCATTTCCAAATATGTGCAAGGCCCTCAATTTGATCCTGTAATACCACCAAAAAATAAAAATAGAAAAGCCTTCCAGGAGAAAGGAAAACAGGTTTTAATATCCTGACTGAAGAACAAAAGAAGTTAACTAAAGGAAAATCAGGCAAAGATGAATATCACCAAATCTTTATATGCGTAAGGCGACAGTGGACAGTACAAATAGCTGTTTTGTGTATAGTTTTTCCCTCATACAGCACAGGTAGAACCACAATTAATCTCCTCAATAGAAATTTCTGGAAATAACCTCCAAACTCACCAGTCAGGGGCAAATGCCATAGAATGATTGGCACCTTGAAGAGAAAGAAAACAGGCTGTACTTTCACTTCATCTATCCAACTTGCATCAGGTAGAGCTGAATTTCGATTTGATGTTGGAAAGAAAGTAGGTTTGGGTTATATAAACATCTGTTGTGATGGTATCATTTTCCTTGGAGGGCTCTATCAGGGCTTGAGTATTTACTTGTGTTTCTAAATATGGGACATAGAGGCTAGTGCTGAGATAAATGTGTGTTTTCTATTATTATGTTGTACTCTTTAAAAGGGGGAACACCCTTAGATGGTGCACAGAGAAAGAGAACACCATTATTGTGGTATTCTTGCCAAACCTGTATGATCTGTATCTTATACTGAGAAAACATTGGGCAAACCCAAATTGGTGGAGACTCTTCAAAACCTCTACCTTGTAATCTTTAAAACTGCTGGGGTCATGAAAGCCAAAGAAAAATGGACTGAAGCAAAATAAAGAAACATGACAACCCAGCAAAGTGCATGGCCCTGGATCTAACCAGGGAAAAGAGGTTATCAGTGAGACAATAGGTGAATTCTGATTAAGGCCCATGTTGTTGTTGTTGTTAGGTGCTACTAAGATTAGATAATACTATTGTATCAGTATTAACTTCCTGATTATGAATATTTGTTGTTAGGTGCTGTCAAGTCAGTGTGCGACTCATAGCTACCCTATGTGCAACAGACAAAATACTACTGTGCTTTTCTGCTATTCATAGGGTTTTCAATGGCTGATTGTTTTTTAGGGGTGTGTTGCCAGGTCCTTCTCCCAAGCCTACAGCACCTGGTGTTCCCAGGTGGTCTCCCATCCAAGTACTAACCACGTCTAACTCTGCTTAGCTTCTGAGATCTGACAGGATCAGATGCCACAGTGGTACTGATGCAGGCCTGATTATGAATATTTTACAGTGATTATGAACATTATACTGTCCTTGTGCAAGAAAATGCCCTTTTGTAAAAGTCACAATAAAGAGACATTACATTTTCAATTTAGAGCTTTTTTTTGTGAGAAAGAAAAAAGCCCAAATGTGACAAAATGTTAACAACTGGGAAATCTGGTTGAAAATTAAACAGGTTGGGTTATCACATTTTTGCAAATATAAATATGGCAGACTGTTAAATTTGAATTGCAAGTAAATAATAAATCTTTTAATTATAAATTTGTCCCAAATATTGCATGGGCTTTATTTACATTAGAGATTATTGTTTATTTAAAATTCACACTTACCTCAGTGTTCTATGTTTCATTTGTAAAATCTTGGATATATTTATATTAAAACAAGTTTTCATTGTTTATATGAAATTCAAATTTAACTGCATCTCCACTGCCTTTATGGTAGCCATATATACACATTTTCTGATACCCTATCTATAACCTTTTCAACCTTCTTATAGGTTTTTCAGTTCTTCCAAAACAGAAAGTGAAAAACTGAACAGTACTTAAGAGACTTGGAATCCCATTCTCTCAGTTTTAGAGGTTTCAAGGGACTTGAATCTATGCAGTAAAAATTTTTTAAAAACTTCAAATTAAAATAATACAAAGAAAGGAAGGAAGGAAGGAAGGAAGGAAGGACGGAATAAAAAGCAGGTCTACTTCTTTGGAAGAAGCATTCCTCTGTCTACAGGTTTGAATGAGGACTCTATCTGAGACACAGCAAAGTAGTAATTGGTAAGGACTATAAGACATGTGAGACATAACTAATTTGGATGTTACCACATGATTTTTTAAAGTCTCCCATAGAAAATTTGATAAGGGAAGTAAGATTATATTCAATTTGAAGGAATTTTTCTTTTGTTGACACAGTTTTACTTGAATTTATATATGCTATCACTTAAAGTTATTACCTACACTCTGGTCAGATATATTGGACAAACGGTGCAGATGTTGAGATGAGAAATAGAAGCAAGTGTTGATTTTTAGCTTGGGTACATTAGAGTCTTAGAGTCAAGCAATGTGCTGTTCTGTAATCTTTCTAAACTTTCTGATGGGAGGTGGAGGGCCAATTCCTATCCATTAATGAGAGCAGAGGGCTGGGATTTAGCTTAGTTAGTAGTATGATACTCTACACTCTCTGAGGACCTAAATTTGATCCCCAGCGCTGCAAAAATGGCAGAAGGACATTGCAGTCCACTCCCAAAGCAATCCAGAAACAATCATTGAAAATCCTATGTAGGTCCCTACGAGTCAAGCAGGACTCCATGGCACCTAACAACACAATCAACAATGATAGCAGAAGAATTATGAGAGGAGCAATGTTTGATATTCAGGGAGGCCTAATGCTCAGTTCCGGGAATACCCTTCTGTCCATAGTGGCTGCACTAATTTACATTCCTAACTGTGTATGTGTTCCTTTTTAGTCACACTCTGGACAGCATTTGCAATTGTTTGATTTCCTGATGATAACCATTTTGACTAGAGTGAGATGGAATTTCAGAGTAGTTTAACTTGAATTTCTGTGACAGCTAAGAATATTGAACATGATATATATATTGATTGGCAATTTGTGTGCCTTTTGAGAACTCTGCTCAGTTTACTTGCCCATGTATTGATTGAATTATTTGTGGGATTTTTGTGTTCAATTTTTCTTAATTTTTTAACATATTCTAGACATCAAGCCCCTGTTGGATGAATAGTGAACAAAGATTTTCATGCATTCTGTAGGCTTTCTCTTCATTCTGATAATTGTTACCTTTGCAGAACAGAAGCTTTTGATTTTTTGCAGTCCCACTTCTGAATTCTTGCTGTTGTTTCCTGACTACTGGAGTCCTTTCCAGAAAATCCTTGTCTATCCCTATATCTTGAAGTTTTTCCTTTTGCTTTACACTAGCAATTTCAAAGTTTCAATTCTTGCATTCAGATCTTTAATTAATTTTGAATTGATTTTTATGTGCAATGACAGATGAGGACCTAGCTTCATTCTTCCACATGGGGATATCCAGTTTTCCCTTTCACTAAATATGCTGTCTTTTCTCCAATGTGTGTTTTGGGCACCTTTGTTAAAAAATCAGATAGCTATAGCTCTGTGTGTGTATTTCTGAGTCCTCTTTCCTACTATATTCATTGATATGTCTATTTTTGTGTCGGTGCCATGCTGTTTTTGTTACCATGGATCTGCTGTATAATTTGAAATCAGGTATTATATACCTCCAGCATTGCTCTTTTTGCTTGGAATTGGTTTGGCTCTTTAGGGTCTTTTGTGCTTCTGTAGGATTTATTTATTTACTTTTATATCTATGAAGAATGTCTTTGGAATTTTAATGAAAATTGTATTGAATGTTAGATCATTTTTAGATCTGTGGCCATTTTCATAATATTAATTCTGCCAATTCATAAACATTTGATGTCTTTCCATCTTCTAGTGTCATCTTCAAATTCTTTTATCAGTGTTTTAAAGTTTTCACTGTAGATGTGTTTCATTTTCTTGGTTGTTTATTCCTAGGTATGGGAGTACCTACATCAAAAAATCAGATAAACTGCCAATAAATAACTAATGATGCACCTCAAGGTCTTAGAAAAATGAGAACTATCCAAACCCAAGTTAATAGATGGAAAGAAATAACAAAGATAAGGACAGAAATCAATGAAATGGATACTAAAAGAACAATGCAAAGAATTAATGAAACAAAAAGTTGCATTTTAAAAAGATAAATAAGATGGATGAATCCTCAGCCAAATTAACCAAAAGGAGAGAGATGACCCAAATTAATAAAATCAGAAATGAGAAAGAGGACATTACATTGTTATTTCTGTATTTTTGCATGCCTGTTTTTTGTCATCACCAAGGTTTGAGTTGACATACTGCATGGAAAAACCTCACTTTACTGTAGCCCTAATAAAAATACCCAAGACCTAGTCCAGCATCCAGGTTTTTGACCAATATCATGAAATAGACCTATTTAGCGGAAAGTAGAGAAAAAACAATAATCTATCCACATTGCATTGTAAACCACAAAATGGACTAAAACATGCTTAATTTTTTTCCACAGAATTATTCTTACAACATTTTAATGGATTTAGAAGATAACCAGTATCAGATTATAGAATTGGAATTTCTTCCACTTTATTGTTTAATGAGTATTGTTACTTAAAAAGCTTTTATTTTAGCAGGGAGCAAAGAGAAAGCAATAAATTCAAGCTGGTTCATCTAAGTTTTACCATTGATTGAAAAAAGTGTGTACACAAAAATCTCATTGCTTATTCCAGTTTTCAGTTGGGATATATGGTTTATTTTGGAGCTGTTTGGATCATTGTGAATTGTGAGAGCCATTTCATGTAATTTCAGCTCAAATGCCATTAAAGATTACTGGGGAATGGGGGACCTGTGAAAGCCATATTTAGAGCTCTACTCTTATGCTTTCCTCCTCTAAATATGTGCACTATTTGAAGAAAGTGATTTGAGTTCAAGAGTAAAGGATTAGGCACAGTGCTATGAGATACCCTGGAAAAGGGGTCTTTAGAGACACATTTTATTTTAGGAATTTTGTTTCTGTCTTGTGGACATATTCAATCTATACATTTATTTAGTGCAAGTGTGTCATTAATCCTCGATATGTGCTGAGTAAAACAGGATGCCTGCTTTACTGAACTTAGTACAGTAGTAGCTTTTCAAAGGATAATGAGGGCAATAGAGTGGAAGGAGGAAATTTATGTTTCATCTCTCAGCCAGTGGGAAAATGTACCAAGTTTCTAGTTGCAGCAATAAAAGAACTATTTGCAACTTTGCAGTCTATAGTTTACAATGTTTATGCATATACATTTGACCACGGCCCTCCATGAACTTCTTGCAACTGCCTTTGAGAGACGAGAAAATTGAGTTGGGTACATAATAAATAAACAGTAGTCTTCTGGAATGAAGATTAATTTTACCCTCTAAGGTCTCAAGCACCAAGGGAAAGGAGGGAAGCCACACAGAAACACAAGGAGCCCCCTTGCAGTGAATTGTCCCATCTCAAGCGGGTGTCCAAACCTATTCAAACATCAGGGACAGTGACATCTTCAGATTTTTCCAACTCTAGGGCTCTGTTTTTAATGTGTCATTTCCACTATCCAAGGGTTTTGAAATAAGCATGTGTTTCACATGGGCTAAGTAAGATCATTATTGAGAGATGCCTACATTGAATCTAAACTTAACAAATGAGAATCTACAGTCATCAGATCTTGGGCTCTATTTTCATTATTCCTTTCAGGTATTACTGATGGTAACCAAACTTTAGAACAACTACATTACACCAGATGTCTTTTACCTGTGCCTTAGAAGAATTTTGAATTAGTATATTTCAAATGTTTTCCAAACTGTGAAGCATACACAGTCAGAAGCAAATGTTCATGGATTATGGATACCACTAGAATAAAAATTTCCCATAGCAATACTTATCTTTACTACATATGATAAACTTAATCTTTCTTTTGAATTTTGTCAATGCAGATTATGACTTAATAAATTAATGTTACTCTCCACTAATGGGCCATGACCCAAAATTTGAAAAATCACAACAATTGAGCCTCAGGGGCAATTAGGGGGAAGGATAGTATTCACAGACTCCTCCTTAAACCAAAGCACTTGTTTTTCCCTGTCTCTTTTTCTATCGTTCCTAAGATTCTATACAAAGAACATATTCCTTGAATTAAAAACAATATTTTTTCTAAACTTCTTTAGCAATAGCAAGCTGCCTATTACAGGCTTAGTTCTAAAGGAGATAAGAAAGATGAATTAAACAATATCTCTGCCCTCAAGTTGCTTATCATATAACTGATGAGCTGTGACTAATCCATGCAAAGCAAATAGTAGGTAATTAAGTGCTAGAGAGATACTTTGGAATGTAAGGCTATCACAGGCCTTGGAGTTAGAAATCAAATATTAGATTAAAAATAGTATTGAACTTTCATTTTGTGTCAGGCTTTATTATGGGCAATGAAAGACATCAAATTTACCTTCAATGAGCTCACAATCTAGAGGGAAAAAAGAATAATCAAAAAGGCTTTTGCGTTCAGATGTGATCAATACTATGCAGGAAATACATAGGAATATTCAGTCAAAAGAGTGAGGAGACAGACCTATAATCTTGTAAGTTAACTTCAGCTAATAGTGTAGGAAGTATTTATGCAGAAAGAGCAAACTACCAGGTAAAGAGAGTCAAAAACAAGAGGTCTGCCTTGTGGGAGAATTTCTTGTAGTCCAGGCAGGCTGTTGGGCAAGGGAATAGGAAAGTGTTCATGAAGAGGATGCTACCATTGTATTCCATGAGGCGGGCATTGAATGTCATGCTAAATAATTTTGACTGTATATTGAATTATCCATTATTTCTACCAGAAGCTCAAGACTAGGTATGTACTTGAGGGAAAATCCTTAGGCTGATGCAGGGAAACTGAAGAAGAGACACTCATTTGCAGGGAGTTAACCCAGGGCTGTACTGCAGTATTCAAGCAGAAGACAATTAAGACATACACTAGACCATGTGGCAACAGAGTTGATGTATGATGAAGTGAAACCAAATTAACAGGACCTTAGAATTGACCGTACACATAAATTCCAACTCCACATTGTCTACTAACTAGAATCATTACCTTGGATCAGTCATTTAACCAGGTTTGCCACATTCAAAGTGAATACGCTAAGGGCTTTTGATTCCAAATTTTTAAAATTATAAATTTTCTAATAAATCCCTTATCCTGGCCAAGGAAATGGATGAGTAGTGGTGACCAAGATAGGACTGGTAAATGTTTGGTGATGAAAAATACTGACTCATATTTTAGATTTTTATTAATATCGGTATAAGACCAGGAAAAATACAGACTCTTTTTTTTGTTTGTTTTTTAAGTAGTCAGGGACTGGCACATACTTTGCAAGTGCTCTACAACTGAGCTGCACCCCCAGCCAATCTGTAATTTTTTTTATCTTGAGACGAGGTATCAATATGTTACTCAGGCTGCATCTAGCCTTGAATCTGCAATCTTCCTGCCTCTGCCTTCCGAGTCACTGGGATCACAGGTACTAGCCACTGTGCCTGGTATTGGTTTATTACGTAAAATTTAATGTGTTACTTTATGTGTACAATTACAGAAAGAAAGAAGAAAATATTTTTCCCATCCCCTGGCCCATTTTCCAGAGCATACTGAGTTAAAATTTTCTCCTAGGTAGGACACTGGAAGCTGCCTGTAGCTTGAGACTTGCACCACTGAAGTCTGATTTTCTTTACTCTGATATTTTCCTCTAAAAACGTGTGTTGTAGTTGTTGGATAATTTGTAGCTTGCTGTAGACATTAACATTGCTTGTCTTTGGTAGCTGACTAATGTGCTTATTTTAGGTAGCTCATTTCTTTGATGGTAAAGATTATGTGCTGAGAGATATTGAGTGCCAATTTTGTGGAGAGATATTGCTTATGCTAATTCATGTGCCTGGGTGTTTAATTTGGTTCATTTACAGTTCAGCAAAATGACTTGGTTTTTCTTTTGTGGTCCAAAAGGTAATGGATTTCTATAGCATTTTGAGTATTATTAAGGGTTACAGGAGCTAGAAGCTAATAATAATAATAATCACTACCATTCATCAACTGTGCACTGTATGCCAGTAGTTATTCGAGATATTTTTGTGTAACTTTCTTCCCTTCCTCCCTCTCCCTCTCTCCCCCCCCCCCCTCTCTCTCTCTCTCTCTGCCTTTTGTGGCACTGGAGGTTGAACCCAGAGCCTCACACATACCTTGCAAGCACTTGAATTTGTGATCCTCCTACCTCTGCTTCCCAAATTGCTGGGATTATAGGCATGTGCCACTATGCCAGGTTTTTTTGTTATCATTTTCTTGTGCATATTTTTTCATATAATATGTGCAGTCCTCTAGAGGGTAGGTACATTACAATTTCAGTTTCAAAGATGAGGAAACTCAAGCAAATGAGCTCATATCCCAGTCTAGGGTGTGTGTGTGTGTGTGTGTGTGTGTGTGTGTGTGTGTGTGTGTGTGTGTGTGTGGTACTGGGGGCTGGCCCCAGGGCTTTACGCTTGCATGCTCTACAAGTGCTGCACCACTGAGCGGCACCCTCAGCCCATTTTTTTTACTTTTTGAGACAAGGTTGTGCTAAATTTCGCAGACTGCCTCTTGCGATCCTCCTGCCTCTGTCTCCCGGGCTGCTGGGATTACAAGTGTGAGCCACTGCGCTGGGCTTATTTTCTAATTTCTAAGAATTGACTCTCCTTTGTGCTTCCTCTCCTATTCTTTCTCCCCTATTACCTTCTTTTATTCTTTATTCTCCCTCTCTCCCTGTCTCTCTGTCTTACTCTTGCCTTTTCTTTATTGTTGAGTTTGTCTTTAGGAATATCCTCATTGCCTTGTCTGTTGTTGAACAGGTCATTCATGGTGCCTAACACAGTATAAGGTCAACTAACTGTGTTGCTGGGACTCTGAGGAATTAAGTGACAATGAGTGGATGCATTTGAGGTACACAGCAAAATCACAGAATGCAATTCAGTAGAGTTTTATGAATAATTAGCCTTTACTTTCCTACATCTTATAGCCAGCTCAGAACTTTATCTTTTTATAGGCACTTGATAACAATAAATGGTTCTCCCCTGTAGATCCCATTCTCAGACCCTATCATAAAGATCTTCCATTCTTTTCCAAAATTGTAAGAACATAGGCTGTGATCTGTATGTATTATTTCATCAGGACTAGCCTTTCAGTGTTCAGAATATTAAACATTCAAACTAAGGGGCTCCTGCATTTGTCCTTTTGGGCTACCACTCCAAGAAAAATCCTGCCATCAGATGAGACTGTTTGCCCTTCACCATAAAGAAATCAGTCTTTCTTCCAATGCAAATAAGCCAGAGATGAATGACATCAAAAGCTAACAATTAATATATCAGGTACAGGGAAAACAGCAGTTAAGTGAGAGTTGTTCTAATGCAAGGAAGCATGGATTAAGCAGGACACACTGTGCTGCTGCTAAGATAGGAGCACCTTGGTGGAAGCACAGCCCTGCAGACAGGATGGGAAGCGAAGACACTCTCCAGTGAAACTGTAAGGTCCAGTTTCCCACAGTAGTCTCTGTGACCAAGGCTGACTTCTATGTCTCCTTTTTTGTTGGTTTTCTAACAAAATGTTTAATCTATCCATGCCAGAAGGAAAAATTGATTAATTTTTTTTTGTAGAATTATGACTGAGGGCCTAAGAAGCAGGTTTTTTTACCTGGTAGTGTTAGACAGGTCATGTGCTCATTATTATGCCTCTAGAAGGACCACGCCTGCAGCCATAGCACTGTGGCATCTGATCCCCTCAGATCTCAGAAGCTAAGCAGGGTTGGGCCTGGTTAGTACTTGGATGGGAGACCTTGTAGGAACACCAGATACTGTAGGCTTGGGAGAAGGACTGGGCAATCCACTCCCAAAAATCAATCAGCCACTGAAAACCCTATGAATAGCAGGGAAGCACTGACAATAGTGCTTTGCCTGTTGTACGTAGGGTCACTATGAGTTTGATACCCACTTGATGGTACCTAACAACAAGAAGGACAGCCATGGATATGGGTGTAGACCGTGGAGTCCAACTGCTTAAAATTAAGTGGTGTGATTTACAACTATCTTAACAATGCCCATACCTTAACATCTTGTGCCTCAGTTTGTCCACCTGTAAAGTAGGAGCAATAAGAATCTTACCTTTGAAGAGTTAAGCAAAATTATGAATGTAAGCAACAGATATGACTGAATAAATGTTAAAACTTCTTTATCTTACTAAACTTTGGGGTTCAGAGAAACAAAAAGAAAGAAGTTTGTAGGGTTGGCTGAAGTGCATATTGTGTAATATGCCCCGTTCTGATTAAGCTGTGCTCTCTTAAAATTACTACATTAGCAGGGAGTTTAGCTCAGTGGTACCATGCTTGTCTAGCAATGCTTGAGTTCAACTTCCAGCATCCTCCCCTCACCAAACAGAGGCTAGTAAACTAAAAGTGTGTTTTCTTCTGAAACACAACTTTAGATTTCAATTCGAAGAATGTTTTTATGCAAATATGGCATTATATACAGCATCTTCTGCCCTCTTCTGGCTCTTATAGGAAATTCATGTATGTAAATAAACTACATTGTGTATGATTTTTGCCTTATTTAATGGATACCAAAGTTTATCATTTCTCAAGTTCTAAATGTGAAAAATATAACTGTAATATTTGGTATGAAGATGGGAATTTCCCAAAATCTTTGAGATTTTTTAACAATGTTTGTTTGAAATGGGGATTCTGTTTTATTTGATCATGTTTTGTAAGTGCCAGGATTAAACAGCATAATTGCTAACTAAATAATTTAAACACAAATTATTGCAAAGACTAAACTATGAAGTCATTACAATGTCTGATATAATTAATCTGGTGTTTAAAATAGAACCAGCATGTGAGAGACTTTGATTATAGGAGAAACCTAGGGCTAAAAGTCTCCCTTCTGTGAGAAATTCTATTGGATTTTAACTAATTTTCCTCAGCCTTCAAAAAACAAATAACCTATATTTTGGGGAGGTGCTAGTGAGAGAGCTCAATACAAATCATAATTTTTCAAGGCAGGACACTTCAGGAAGACTGGCAAATGTGGGCACTCTCTTGATCTTGAGATACAGTGTACATTGTGCGTCAATTCCCCACACCTTTGAAAGGGCAGCATTTGAAGTTATCTGCACAATCTCACACCCACCCAGAGATGCCACGGCCTGGCAAAGCTTTCCTATTAAAACCTAACAACAAAACAGAAGTTAGTGTTAGTAAATACAAAGGAGACAGAGGATAGCTTGCTGTGACCAGACTGACTTGTTCACAGTCAGTAGAGATCAACCTGCTAAAGGAGGTCTTCCACATCTCTGAGCTTCCTGCAGTTGGAAAGGATTAGCCAAATGGAATGAAAGGGACATTGGAGGGGAAGCCCAGTTGGCCTGAAGAGAAAAGAGGAACATATAACTTAAGATAAAAGCAGCAAAGTATTTCTGATGTCAGTTGTGGATTTTCCATTTACATCTCATATTGTGCAACACACGTCTCCAAAGTTAAAGAGTCATAATTCAGACTATTATTTTCCAGTAAATTATGAGTATATTACTATCTGGAACTTATATAATTCTTAGAATGTTCTACCCACAAAAGCTAAGTGATTTTAAAATCAGAATCATTGCTTAGTCATTAAAACATTATTATTATTCATGAGAATAGACCATGCAAACAGCCTATGTGGTTTGAACAAAGAAGAATCATTAGAGCATGTGAAAGGATACAATGCTTAAAAGTATTGTATCTGAACAAATTTTGTGCTTTTATCAGTTAAAAATAAATTTAACTTTAAAGAAGTATTGTGCAAGCTCAAAAGGTACAAGTTGAATAATGGAATAAGGTGTGAGCTTGAGAAACAAATACTAGCCCCTGACCAATATGATGTAAATGCAGGGGGAAGAAGTATTTTCCAATGACATTGTTGATATACTTTTCTAAACAACAGAACAACAGAACGAAATGCTATCATACACTGTGCCATGTACGTGATATTTTTATAATTGAGCCCGTTATTGTAGCCACCATGTTTTTTTCTCGTTTTCAGTCATGTCATACCAGCATATGGAGGTCACGGGGACTTTACTCCATTCCCATCATTAAGGTGGATTCTACTTTGAGGAGATAACTCTTCTTCAGTTGTCTCTTTAATGCCTTCCAGCCTGGGGAGCTCATTCTCCTACACTGTATTTGACAGTACTTCTCTGTTATTCCTATGGTTTTAAATGGCTAATTGTTTTGGGAATGGACTGCCTGGTCTTTCTCTATAGACTATCTTGGTCTGGAAGCTCAGCCTAGACCTGTCCATCATATGTGGCCCTGCTGGTATTTAATATTGCTATCATAGCTTTCAGCATCACAGCAATACAAAAGTATGACACAGTATGACAAGATGATAGACACATAGGGAATATATACGTATATATATATATATGTGTGTGTGTGTGTGTGTGTGTATCAAGATATATATATATATATATATATATATATATATATATATATATATATTTGATGTTGTTGTTGTTAGGTGCTTTCAAGTTGGGTCTGACTCATAGTCACCTTGTGTACAACAAAATGAAACACTCCCTGACACCATGCCATGCCCAGTACTATTGTCAAAACTTCTCTGCTCTTTGTAGAGTTTTTGAAGGCTGCTTTGGGAATGGGCTGCTGGGTCCTTCTCCCAAGCCTATGGCACTCCATAGTCACAGGTGGTCTCCCATCCAAGTGCTAACTAGGCCCAACCCTCTTTAGCTTCTGAGAGCTGATGATAGATAGATAGATAGATAGATAGATAGATGATAGAAAGATATATAGATAGATATAGATATAGTTTTAGATATAGATATAGATATAGATAGATAGATGTCTGCAGCCATATCACTCAGGGATCCAATCCTGTTTAATGTAAGAAGCTAAGCAGAGTGGGCCTGGTTAGTCCTTAGATGAAAGACTGCTTGGAAATACCAGGTGCTGAAGGCTTGGAAGAAGGCCCTAGCAACCCACTCCCAAAACAATCAACCATTCAAAACCCTATGAATAGCCAAGAATCACTGACATAGTGCAGAGCATGGCACAGTGCTGGATAGTGTTTCGTTCTATTGTACATAGGATCACTATGAGCCAAAATCAACTTTACACCAACAAACAACAAACATGTATATGTATATGTATATATACATATATGTATATGTATATGTATGTATATATACATGTATATACATTATATGTATATGTATACACACATATATAATATATGTATATATACATATATATGTATGTATATGTACATATACATATATATATACATATATATACATATATATACACATATATATACATATATATACATATATACATATATCATATATATGTATATATACATATATATGTATGTATATATATATATATATATGAAACAATTAGAACTTAGCATTCTTAATCTAATTCTGCAGCCATTATACACTGAATCTAATTTGGAATTGAAACTAGTTCAAAATTTACAACTAGTTCAAAATTTACAACTCAAACCTATCTCATTTCCTATAAAAAATGTTAGGAAAATCTAGATAAAGAGGCTTGTACAAAGATATACTTGTAGATGATAGTGGAAAACAGGACTGAAATTTGTATTTACTATACTCCAAGATCGGTGATTTTTTTCTGTTTTGTCCTGAGTACTTGCATTTTATCTACAAGTGGACCACGTGACATAGGCAACTTGCTTTATACACACTGGTCAATGGATGTTTCCCCTTTCTTATAAAAGAATTTCCAGTGACTTTGATATTCTTTATAGGGAACTCCTATTATGAAGAGAAGGGAAGGCAGCATTGGTGAACTGTGTCTCTTTGTCCTGTTACTAAGTTGAGTGGCTTCCCCAGTTGTGGACTTGGATTCACATGGTACCACCCCCTTTTAAAACTTGGTTGAGGTATTTTTACAGGGAATCTATGTGCTGGGTAGCCTTTGTGTCGCTGTGAAAAATACCTGACAAAAAAACCTAAAGGAGGAAAGATTTATTAGGCTCATGGTTTCTGAGAGCCAGTCCCTGTTTTTCAAGGTAGTCATGACCAAGCAGGCAGCAGAAGTGTGTGCAAGAGGATCCTTATGGCAGTAGGACTCAAAGAGACACAGACCAGTACTGGCAGCCTTGGTGAAACCTCAAATGCCCACTCCGTTACCTGTTTTTTCCAGCCAGATTTCACTTCTTAAAGTTCCACAGCCTCCCAAAGCAGCACCACCAATTGAGGACAAAATATTCGAATATGAGTCTTGGAGACCTGTGATATTCAAACCATAACACTCTGCCCTTGGCCCCCAATAGGATCATGGCCACCCCATAATGCAGAATGCATTCAGTCCAACATCAAGAATCCCCTTAATAGTCTTCAAGTTGTTCAGAAGCCCAATTCCAAAGTCCCTACTTGTAGGGAAAAATTGGGAGGAAATTGGCAAAAACTCCCAAACTGGGAAAACAGCTTTTGAATATCTGGTTTGTAAATTAGAAATCTAGGGAAAATGAAAGCAACTTGGTTGCACGTTTGTACAAAACCCTTCCTGATTGGACGATTGGACTGAAAGCTGATTGGCTCAGGCCATTCCATGGGCGAACTATATAAGGAGCTGCGCTGTGGCAGCTGGACCCTTTTTTTGCCTTTTCACCCAGTCCTACCCGGACCACCAATGAGGAAACGCCTCTCCCGCTGCTCTCCCCCGGACCTTTGGTGAGGAAAGAATGCTCTCCCATTGCAATCATCAATAAGAAAAGAACCTGCTCTCTGTCTGATCACCAACGAAGCAACAGCTGTCTCCTCATGACCACAGAGATGACCAACACAGGTGTTTGGCCTAGAAGGCAAAAGTGCCTGAGGCTTTTCCTTTCTCCCGTCTCCGCCGGGGTCCTGAGAGCCACAGGAGTCTGCGCCCCTCACCTGAGGGTCCCGAATGAACTGTGTTTAGTATCTGTGTGCACAGCGGCGCCACCCGTCCGAACCTCCAGGCCGGACCGGGAGGCACGCACCCCACATAGAGTTGAAGCCTGAACATGGGGCCCAACATAGAGTTGGTGCCCAAACAGGGACCTCACATAGAAGTGGGGGACCCACATGGAGTATGAATAAAGACCCTCATCCTGAGAGAGGACCCCAGAAAAAGAGAAACCCCATCCCAAATGGGGAATGGAAAGGAAAAGCAGAAAGCCCTCTCCCAAGAAGGGTGCTTGGAGGAGGAGCAAAAACAGCTGTGCTTCACAGAGAACCAGACAGGAAGCCATACCGGAGGCCATGAGGACAACGAGCAGGGACTATGATCAACGGACGGAAGGCCAACGGGTCCGTCCGCAGCAACAGAAGTAAGTGCCATTTTGGGAGATCATGTGGTCAGGAATAGATGTATGCAGCCCTAAGTCTGGGGACCAGTCTGCGCAGGTGCATAGGGGAGGCATACATTTAGGAAAGACCACCAGAGAGACATGAGAGAGCATAAAGAATGGAACCTCCTGGCAACAGGAAGATATGGAAAGGTGAAAAGCGGCTTGGCAGGGCCAATGCCTAATGTAGAAAGGAGGCCAAGAGCTTCTGTAAGAAAGGGCCAGAGAATGGTCTATGAAGGGACCAAAGGGCACCGAGGAAGGGCAGGAAAGGAGCCTGCCACAAAGAAAAGTAGCAAAGGGCTCTAAGGAAAGGCAGGAAAAGGGCCTGCCAAGAAAAGGAGGAAGCAAAGGGCTTCCATGAGAAAAAAGAACCCATAGAAGAGGTCTGAATGGGAGCCAAAGGGCTCAGGAGGTTTGGGGAACCCAAGGAAGAACAAACTGAGTTAGAAATGTAAAGTGTGCATAACAACCTCCTGTCTTTGGGAAGGAAACAAAGAAAAATAGGAGAAATCAAGAACCGTAGTGTACTCCCCGTGAGTTAAAGAAAAGTGATAGCCATGGGAAGCAACAAAAGTAAAATCTCAAAAGAGCAATGGAAAAGCCTAAAAGCCCAATTAAAACAGGGTGCGCAGAAGGTGAACAAAAAGGAAGCACGAAAGTTTAGGAAAGAGGCACTAGCAATAGCACCGTGGCTAGCCACAGAGGATTTAGAGAAAACGGAGATATGGGAAGAGGTTAATGAAGCAGCTAGAGCAGCTGTGTGCAGAGGAAATAGTAATATGTCACCAGCATTATTTAAAGGGCTCAAGGCACTTAGATGGAGCCATGAAAAACGGCAGGAAAGCGTCAATGAGAGACACGTGGCACAGGCCAACATGGCACTGGATACACCAGAGGTACTTCAGGAGCTGAAGGAAGTTATTATTCAAATGAGGGAGGTGGGACCCCCAAGAAGGGAGGGGTTTCCATCTAGAGCTGGACCCCGAAAGGAGGAACTTCTGGATGAAGTCAGACTTCAAGGGGAGGGGCTTAGGACGGAAGCCAGACCCAAGGGAAGGGGATGTCCCCCGACACCAGAAATGAGGAGGGAGGTGCTTCTGGTGGAAGCACACCCCCAGGAAGTACGCTCAAGGGGTGTGCTCTACCTGAGCCAAGGTCAACTTGCCCTGGCAAGCATAGGGCCTTGGACAGGACAACCCATAGGCATAGGCAGTTATGGGCCACAGGCATACCTGGTCAATGTAATACCAACACCAGAGTGCCTACAAATATGGTACCCATATGAGTCCGAGGACATAAAGGACTTAAGGGCGGCCATTAGGGAGGATGGACCACACTCCCCGTGGATGAAAACACTCCTTTATAGTCTCGCTGTTAGGGCAAGCACTCCACAGGATTGGAGGGACCTAACAAGGGCAGTCCTTCCAGGGCCCACTTTCATCCAGTGGGAAGCCCTATACCGGGACAAATGTAAGCAGCAAGCTGAGAGAAATGCCTGGATGGGGGTAGATATTGGAGCAGACTGCTTGTTAGGAGAAGGACCTAAATACTCAGTGGTTACAAGGCAAGCAATGGGTCTAGCATAGTTATTTGGCCAAGAAAGAATATGTGCCCAGAGAGCATGGGATAGGCTGCCAAGAGAAGGGGTGATACCAAGTTTAGTGTCGCTCAGACAGAGGCAAAATGAACCATTTGTGGACTTTGTTGACAGGGTCAATAAGAGTCTGGAGCATAAGGTTATTCATGAAGGTGCAAAAGCAGAACTGTTTAAGCACTTGGTATGGGATGGCATGTCTAGTGACTGCAGGCAAGCCTGCCAGGGCCTAAAGAATGGGACCCTGGAGGATTGGATTGTGACCGCGCAGGATGTGGGTTCCACAACCCAAACTGCCACAGTCATGGCCAGAGCCATCGCCGACCAAGCAGTGGACAGCATTGCTAAGGCCTTTACTGTAATTCCAGAGAGATTCAAAGACAGGAGACCTGGCAGATGTAATAACTGTGGGGAGAAAGGACATTGGTGGTGGGAATGCCCAAAAAGGCAGGAAGGGCCCAAAAAAGAGAGGAGGGAGGAACTATCTGAGGAGAATAGCAATAGGCCTCGTGGTCCATGCCAGCGATGTGACAAAATGGGCCACACTGAGAAAACGTGCTGGCTCAGCTACCATAGGGACAGCATACCCATCCACAAGCCTTTAAACAGGGTGGGCCACTTTGTAGCCCAGCCACAAAGGAAGGATAAGGAAAGGTCACAGGAAAAGATTGAGGCCAGACCCAGAGAAACAAAACAGAGACCTATAGAGGACCAGAGTAAGGGCAAGGACCAGAAAAGAGAAAAGCCACAGAGGGAGATAAAACAGAGACCTCTAGAGAATACAAGTAAGGACAAGAACAAGGAAAAGGAAAAGCTACAGCGAGACAGGAACAGGCTCCAGGTGTACTGGACCGCACCTATGGAGGCAGGACTAAAACCCCAAACTGATGCCTCAGCAAATAATAAAGGCTATAATTACGATTTAAAAAATTTAGGATTGCTGAGTAACAAAGAATCAGAAATGGCAGGATCTGACAAAGTACCTGTGTTAAAGGAAGAACATCAATTAGTTAAAATCTGTTTTGTACAAACAAATCAAAAGGATCAATTGACTAACTGTGTAAAGGATGATAATATTGAAGAAAATAAATATAAAACAGAAACTCAAATGTAAGTCAAAGGAGCTCAATGGTGAAATGGACAAAGTGTCAAAGATGTTATGTTCTAATGATGGGTTAATTCCTGTTAATAAACCAACTGTAAAATGCTCTTGGTGCCTTTTACAGTATTCTAAAGACAAATTGTTAGATGTAATGTCTTGTCAGCACAAATTTTGTATGGATTGTTTCCAACCATACCTAAAAGAAAAGACCTCTCCAGGTGCAATAGATATTCGATGCATGAACAATATAAAGCCATATGTAAAAGGTATTACTTCTGTAATAGAATGGGCTGATGGAAATTACAATCAGATGACATATGTTAAGAAATATAAGAAAATGGTTTTCAATCTAAATCTGTCAAATTGTAAATTTTGGGAAAAGGGACCTTGGAGCCAAAAGGCCCTTGCTGATGTTCCTATTGAAATTAATTCAATAACATTGTATAAGTTTGCACCTTTGATAGTAACTATGATGCCTTTAAAATTAACTTTCCTACTAAGTCAACATTTGTCAAGGATACTGTTCTAAATTCCTTCTATAAAGGTTATGAAATCTTAATGGATAATAAAGAAAAAATAAGAGTTAAAAAAGGCAAGGAGCCTAAGAGAGCCCTTATGGCACCAACAATTGTTACTATAACCAACAGCACAGGTGTTCCCTACAACCCCCAGGGACAGGCCATAGTGAAAAGAGCCCACAAAACTTTAAAACAACAATTACAAAAAGAAAAAGGGGGAAGGAAGGAGGAGTAACCACCTAATGTAAATGTAATACTTGGTAAAGCCTTGACAACTATCAACATACTTAATATTCAAAAACACGAAAATAGGCCCAGAGTGAAAAAGCACTGGGGACAGATGTCAAGGCCACCAGAAATTTTGGTTTGGTGGAAGGACCCTCTCACTGGAAAGTGGAGGGGGCCCGACATGTTACTAGCCCAAGCCCGAGGTTCAACATGTGTTTTCCCACAGTGGGAGGACAAGCCAATTTGGATCCCAGCACGAAATGTCCGGACAGCAAAGGATGCCAAGGGTAGTAACACCAAAAAAGGGGACAAGGACTTGGACAGTGAGCCACGAACTTCCGAACGTCCAGGGAACCATTGTGGAAGAGGGGGTGTGAAGAATGTAAGGACTAATGGAGGGAGTGGTGAAACTGAGGACAGCTCAAATAATGAACCCAAAGGCAATAATGGTAGCAGAGAAAACCACCAAACCGGGTGAGGCCACAAAAAGAAAAACAGGAGCAATGCCAATGTTGGCAAGGGTACCCTAATACTGTTAATAAAGGTGCTCCATTGGCAGCATCTACCATGCCAATGGCAACAGCTGTGGAGTCAATTATGGTAAAAGAGGTAAATGTAACAGAAGTAACTAATGCCATAAATAACAGCTATGTGTATTGGGCATATGTACCCAACCTACCACTCAACTGGGTGGTCACTTGGGACGACACACCAGTAACTTTATACTAGTGAAGTGCCATGGGTAGTGGGACCTTATAACTCAAGAGGCCCACTAAAGCCAGAGGAGGAGGTATAAGTCATTCAGAAACTATAGTGTGGGAAATGAAGATATGCCTATATGTATAAGGGAAAGGAAAGGCACTCACTACTTGACAGTGGTCAATAAGATCTGGCCAATGTCAAGCAAGGAGAGGTTGTATGTTCCAGAATTTGGGTCAAGGAAAGTCAAAGAAGTGCCATGGATGCCAAAAGGCATGGATCAGAGCTCATATCATCAATACAGTAATTACATAAAGGTAATGTGAGGGTGTTCATGGAAGTTTCCAAGAAAAAATGATGGGGTAGTAACACACAGGTTTAGCGAAAGCGCTCATAGAATTGGCACACGCATTGTTAAAAGTATGGTACGGACTACAAACTAATCTCACCTTCACTCCAGGTAAAAGAAAAGGCACCTCCACCAGTACACCTGTGGAAGTTGGTGGCCGCAATTAGACCTCCTTGGGCAGTAAGCACTTCAGACCCTGGTAAAAAGGCTAGAATGAAATTAAGAACTTGTGTAAGACTCCTATATGTAATGTTAAGAGGGGAGACAAAATGGAACAAGATGGATGGGTCAATCTTTTCTAAACAATGTAAATTGTATACCTGTGTAAGTACCTCTTTGAATATGGATTTTAAAAAAGAAAACATCTATTTGTTACATGTAAGAAAGGGAATTTGGGTACTAGTTAGACAACTTCAGCCATGGGAAGACTCACTAGTCTTGGCCTTACTCCAGGGAATTGTTAAAAAACACTTTTAAAACTACTGTTATATATTGCCATTATTGCTGTGTGCCTTATGATTATAATTGTATGCATAGTCACCAGGAGAGTTCAAAATGTAAAATGTGATGTAAATGATCAGGACCTAAAACATTCTATAATGGTACAATTATTCAGAGAACATGTCCATCAAATTAAAAAATTAAAAGAAAAAGAGGGATGTGTAGGGAAAAATTGGGAGGAAATTGGCAAAAACTCCCAAACTGGGAAAACAGCGTTTGAATATCTGGTTTGTAAGTTAGAAATCTTGGGAAAATGAAAATAACTTGGTTGCATGTTTGTACAACCTGAGGGTCCCGAGTGAATTGTGTTTAGTATCTGTGTGCGCCCCACACCTACTGAGACTCAAGGAAATTCCTTAGTTGTTGGCCCCAAGGGAAAAAAAGTTACATACGTCTAACTTACAATGGCACAAAAGAAACATTCCCATTCCAAAAGGAATGAACAGAGCATATCAAGTACAGATCAGACTAAAGAAAGACTGAAACCGAGCTGGTCAAATATTGAATCCTGAATCTCTCTTTCTGGCATCTGGCACACATGGTAATGTCATCTGGGCTCCAACTGACTTAGCAGTTCTACCCCTATGGTCTTTATTTGCAACCCACATGGCCCATGTAGGTAACTCCACCTGTTGCCAACAGGTTTTCTCAGTGGATGCTCCACATTGCTGGCATCTCCAACATCTTGCAGCCTCTATTGTAATTTAGCGCTTCACCGTCAAATTTTCACTCATTGCCCTTTTATGAACACTGCAGGGAATCCAACCTTGGTAAACATTGCCTGGCCTCCTAGGCCCTTTTACTTTGTACAAGCCTTTATGACCCCATAACTCTAGCATTGTGTATGCCTGCAAAACTAGGACTACATGGATAACACCAAATTTTGTTGCCAGCTTGAGCAGTAGTTGGGCCATGTTGGTTCAGGGCTGCAGTGACCTCTGGGGGCTCAACTGGCTGACCCAGGATACTTCCTTAGGCAGCTGGTTTTCCAGCAGGATGCCTTAGAGTCTTTATTTTAAAAGAAAAATCTTTTAAGTAAGTTTGTGGTTATACACCCTAGAGCCATTCTGGGGAGGCATCTGGCCAATTCTTGATTTACCCTCAAGCCACCTTTCCTATTGTCCCATTGGGCCTTTACTTTAATGGGAGTATTTTCTTTAACAGGCACAGTTTCTTTATCTATGACTTTCAATGGGCTTCTTTCCTAGCCAGAATGTGTGTCATTTCAAATTTTACTGCCCTGTATTTTCTTTTTTCTCATTGTACATGCGGCTAAAAACAGTAATAACCATGCCATGGTTTCAATGCTATGCTTTATTGCAATTGCCTCTACCCAATTAATGAGCCTGTTGCTTTTTAATATAGCCTTACTTAGGACATAGGCAAGACTTAGATTCTTTGCCAGAATATGACACAAATAGCCTGAAGTCTAATTTCCATTAGTGTCCTCATTTCCATCTGAAACCTCATGAGCATCATCTTCACTGCTTGCATTCTTGTTGGGATTCTGGTCTTCTGAACTCTCACCAGAACCACCCATTAAGCTTTACTTACAGCATTCCAAGGCTTCTTTAGCATCTCCAAATTCTTCCAAATTCCTCCAGAAAACCAATTCCATAGATCTAAAAACAGCATGATCAGGTCTAGAAACAGAAATTACCTGACTCCTATGGTACCAATTTTCTGTGTTAGCTTTGGGTTCACTGTGGCAAAATACCTGATATAAAAATTTAAGGGAGCCGGGTGCGGTGGTACACACCTGTAATCCCTGTGGCATAGAATTGCTTCTAACTAGAATGCTTACCTCTCTGAAAATATGAGGTTAACTTATGTGAGAATTGCATAGAAATAATATCTCTTTTGATTTATAAAACATAGCAAAACTATCATATTTTAAAAATAGAATCCTTTTATAAAAGATGATGATTGAGTAAATCAAACACAGATGAAGAAGACAGAGTCATCTCTTCTCCATCCAGAGATACTTCTCTATTCTGCAGACAAACCCAATATTTAAACTGTACTAGGAACCTCAGGGGATACAAATTCAGTGAAGGCATATTGATGATTATATGTCATCTTTAAAATAATTATGGCCTCTTATCTAATGCTTGCTACTTGCCAGGTATTATGTCACATAATTTACATATCTTATTTCTAATTTAATGCTTCTTGAAGAAAATTTAAAGATTGATAAAAAGCCTACAGTGAATTTTCACAGTTCATAGTGACTCCAGAGAGACCATCTAAACTTCATGTGTGACTTCTTCAGTAGTCTTTCTGTAGTAATACATAAGCCTGTCCTCTGCTCATTGCAAAGTGGGACAGTAGGGAGAGCATACTGAGGCTGGGACATTAAGATTCTCTCTCACGTGAGCTTGAAAGGGAAGTTAAAACTCAGACTGCTAATAATTCTCTGGAGGAGGTTGGAAGTTTAATTTGCAGGCTTCAGAACAATGAGTCTCAGAAAAAGAGAGTAGATTATGAAGAAGATGCAGAAAAAGAGGAAGACATCAAAGGTTAATGCTTTGATATTTACCCCGGTATCTGTTATTGGGCTGGGATATAGCTCAGTTGGTAGAGAGCTGCGCTGCAGTCCCTGAGGTCCTGAGTTCAATTCCCAGCACCCTAAAAATGGGAGAAGGACCTGGCAATCCACTCCCAAGGCAATCCTGACACAGTCAGCCATTGAAAACCCTATGAGGGTCACTATGAGTCAGATACCGACTCGAGGGCACCTAACAACAACAACATCTGATATTACCTAAACATAGCTTTAGGAAATTCAAAGACTATCCATTCTTTGTTTAAAAATCTAGATTGGGGTTCTAAAGTTTAGAATCATGAATATTGACTAATAGAGTACGCATAAAATATATACATTCATGTCTATATCCACTGAAACATGTCAACTCTTATCCTCACAACAAATCCAAAAACTGGCATTATTGTCTCTCTTTTATAGATGAAGAAACAGGCTCAACATGAAAGCAGTTTTCCTAAAATCACCTACTTAGAAGTACAGCTTATATTTGATCTTGGTTTGTAACAGCTTCAAATTCTGTAGTACATAGTCTACATATCATGTCACATCTACATTTATTCATTATTTTAACATGCGTTTATGGAGATCCTATAAGTCCCAGGCATTATGTTTCTATGGTTTTATAAGTTGTCAAGTAATGTTTACATGTTGTTACATCCATATATTTCCATGTCAACTGCCAGAGGAGGGTTACTGAGCTCAGGGTTCAGGAATTCTCTCTGAAACTCATTATTCATATACTATGGTCTCATAGAAGATAAAATTAAGGCAAGATCAACTTTTGAAAGAGACAGGAGGTGTCAGAAGCTTTCAGAGTTACTAAAATCTCAAAATAGTAAGCAATTACCAAGTTATCACATGCATGTTAACTGGATCAGATGCCACCTGGTGTAGTTTTATCCTTTGTCTTTAGACAGAATGTGGCCAGGATTGTTGGTAAACTGGTCATGATTATCTGCTTGTACAGTTTTTATGATTGATATTTAATGATCATTTTGTTTAATATGCTACACAATTAGGTGTATCTGAGACCACATCCAGGCATACACTTATATGGCATCTGAGAGAAGATATGATGGATTGGATGGACCCAAAATGTCTTAAATTTCCTGCTAAAGCCAGACAAGTCATGTAATTTTCTCAAGGTCACAGAGCTACTTATATGCACAGATGAAATTTGCCAGCTAGAATAGACTGCCAAGAGAAATAATTTAAAATAATTTAGGTTATTATTTATTTTTTATTCCTCAAAATAATAGCACACGTCAATTAGATTCATGTCAGAACCCATTATGCATTCTTCCCCCACAACCTGTCTTTCCCTGAATTAATGAAATGTAAAATGGGAAAATTACAGGTTTTACAGTCAGAATCTATAATGCATGGGGAATGGTATAAAAGTCCTCGTATTAGTTATGTACATTCTAATTCATTACATAATTTTGCCCTTCTCCTTTAGGACTGGAAATTGTCCTAAGTGTTGAGAATTAAAAAAAAGTACAACCATTAGTGTCATTTTCAGTTGGAATTCTATCCTCAAAAATGACATGCGTGGTATGTCCCATGGCCTCTTGGTTTTTATAAGATTTATTCTTGCTATTTTTGAAATATTAAAAATGGACAAATAGAATATAAACAATATGGTTGATTACTCTGGAGATGGAAATTATTCTGGCTTGTAATTGCCCAAGAGAGTTTCTGCGCATTATCTCAAAGACAATAAGAACCACACAGGGAATGCTTATTCTGGCACTGTTCTGAATGCTTTTCCGTGCCTTGACTCAGTAGTCACCATAAACTCTGAGGGAGAGGCCATTAGCATCCCATTTTACACCTGGGGAAAAGGAGGCACAGACCATACCACCTCTTCTGGTCCCAGCATTTCTCAGTCCCTTTCCAGGTAGGCAGATAGATCTGTCTCATTCTTGGATTTTATCTTCAGCTCACCTGGCCAAATTTCTAACAATGGGTAAACAATTTTTTTCCCAACCTCTCTGTGTTTGCATTTGGCTTACGTCATTTTCTCCCTCATTTTGCCAGTTGAATTCATACTGAAACTCCGAGGTTCACAAGATATAACACCCTCACTAAATCTTTTCTCTCCACAAACTTCTGTACTATCATCCACATTCCTTTAACTTTTTTGTGTGTAATTCTGCCAACTGAATTTGGAACATCATTGGCTTCCTGAACTATACAAAAGATAAATTTTATTAAATTATTTTTTCATTTGTAATATTTTACTTTTTTTTTTGAAACAGTCTTGCTAAATTATGCAGACTGCCTCTGGTCTTGAACTTGCAATCCTCCTTCCTCCGCCTCCTGAGTCGGTAGGATTGCAGATGTATGCCACCACACCTGGCCTTGATATTTTACATTTTCAGCCACTGCTGCACCTTGGCACTTTTCTTCCACAAATGTTTAAGACATTCTCCACAACCCCACTGTAATCATTCCAACACAACTATCAATATGTTCTCACCTTTTTCTGTCAATTCAAAGATAGAAGTTCATGGCCCACGTTCTTCAATGAGATCCTCCTACAGAATGGAATTTGACATATAGGATGATACCAATAAAGATAGTTTAAAAATTGACCCTTATGAAATTGAATTGATATCTGTAGCTTTATGGTGCATGAACTAGCAAATGTGAAATCCAGAATTCTAAGCTTAGGAGGTTCAGATCCAGGTCCAACACCGTGCTTTTTCTACTGTACTATTTCTCCTCTCTTATTCTTTTTTACATGGGTGATTCATTCTTTTACTGGCATACACATACATACTCATACAGACAGAGACATACACACGCACACACACTTTGAGGCCAATTGGGTCTTGGGCTTTGGGCTAAATGTTGTGTGTGTGGTGGTGTGATTCTTCCCTTGATGACAATTACTATTTAGATAGATAAAGACACCAATTTCCTACACTGTTTTTTCTGTCTTCTCTCCACTTTTTTTTTTTTTTTTTTTTTACGGTACTCGGGGTTGAACCCAGGGCCTTGTGCTTGCATGCTCTGCAAGTGCTGGACCACTGGGATACACCACCAGCCCAATTTTTTTACCTTTTGAGACAGGGTCTCACTAAGTTACACAGACTGCCTCTGGTCTCGAACTTGCAATCCTCCTGCCTCTGCCTCCCGAGTCACTGTTCTCTCCATCTTTTATTTAAATTTTTATACCCACACCAGAGTGCTTTATGGAAAATGTCTAACTTATTTAAAATTCTTAAATGTTTCAACACTAAAGCACAGTGGAATTCCATGTTTTCAATGTCTCATAGAGGTGCCTCTAGAAGTTGACCCGTCCCTGTGTATATAGTCTCAACTTCTTCCAAAGCTCACAGCTGAGTCTCACTGGGAAAATTCCTCTGTCAAAGAAAACTTCCTTGCCTGATGTCAAATCCAGTCCACTCACTGGTTGACAAGAGAGTATACAAGTCTTTCCCTTGCCTCAATTCTGGGCATCTCTGAACTACTGCCTCAGTTCCAGAATTCCATGAAAGCTTATCCATGCATTTTTGCAATCACATTGTTATTCAGCTTCTCATTCTGACCAGTCCTGCTCTCTCACTCCTCATGGATGTCCATCAAGAGCACTACTCAGTAAACTTTCCACGTGGACATTTACGTTTCAGTCTGTTTCTGGCAACTCCAGTGCAAGGGAGGCACCTGAAACAACACATATTGTTCAGCAGAGTTTATTAAGTAAAGAGGAAATGTAAAGTCTTTGCTTTTTTACACGAATGCATAATACATTGGGGGCTACATCTGTATACCAAACATATGGCTTCATCAATTAAACTGTAGCCACCTTAATATAGAAATAGATGCATGAGCATAAAGGCAACTCTGTTCCAAATGTTGTTAGCTCACAAGAAGTAGGACCAGTAATTTCATTGGTCTTTTCCCTTGTGTTATGCAATGTATAATAAGGGAATGTGTGGTCGTCAGTTCCTGAATGCCACTTTCAGTAATAGAAATGCCTTCTGGGGAAATAAGATTGGTGCCAGGACTAGAATATGGAAGCAAACTTGAAATCATTTCACTTCTATTTCAGAATGATTTTTTAAAAAAGAAAGATAAGAAAAAAGGCACAAGACGAATTTTTGAAGACTGCCACCACCTTGAGGCATTTGAATGAAAATATATCGTTTTTTGTAACTCACTACTTAGAAACCCAGAGTTCTTAAGCTGGCATGTCAGCAGTGCCAATTTGCCTTTTCACATCGTCATCTATGGTGTCCTTTCATGAGCACTTAATATTTTTGCTACATTACACTTAGCTATTCCCTGAATGAAAATAAAAACATATGTGTAAAGTAAAAACTAAAACATCTCACTAAGATAGCAGAAGCTCCCTATAGGCATTCTCTCCTATTGACTTCAACCCAGAATTCTAAGGAAAAAAAATAGCTCACTGAAAATTAAACAAAATGGGCAGACTACAGAGAGAAGTTAAACATTAAAGAAGCACCATGAAAAGAAATGAACTTTTCTGTGTTTTTTCTTTATATAAATACATGTATAAAGAAAATATATGTATATATTTTAGGGACCACAATAATAAGAAGAACAGTAACACTTTTTGTGCTGCGGGACTGTTGGTTGGTTGGTTGGTTGGTTATTTTTATGTTTGTTTGTTTGCTAACTTTCAGTTAACACCTGACAAAAGGAGTCTCTAAAACTTGAATGATGAGGGTAAATGTCAGAGAGAAGACATTTGGAGAATGAAATCCTTTACTGGTGTACATAAACTTGCACACATCCTGTACTCAGTATGAGTGCAAGACAGATGCAAAGTAGTGTAGAAAAGGGTTTGAAAGCTACACTGACATTGGAAATATCACCTGGAGATGACAGGCAGAAGTTAAAACCAAACTGTTGATTGATTACCAAAACAACAAAAATTAGCATTCTGTGGAGAAATTTAACAGGACCTAGAATCTATACAACATAATTAAGTCGTTAAGTATACAAGATAAACCAAAGTAAGATTTAATATGGAAAGCACCAGAACAATGCTACATGTATGTTACATAGGGAAGGACAAACTAAAAATGCCTCTTTTTTATCAGAAACTATTATGGGCCATAAGACAGTACAATAACAAATTTAAAGTGCTAAAAGAAAATATTTGTCAATTAAGACTTAGTTATACATATGTATGCATATATTTTTTTTTCTCTAAGGTAGATCTAGCTCCCACATATGAGAGAGAACATGTGGTGTTTCTCATTTTGAGGCTGGATTATTTCATTTAAAATGGTAATATTCAGCTCCACCCATTCTGCTGCAAATGACATGATTTCATTCTTCTTTACTCCTGAATAATATTCACTATATATATATATATATAACATTTTAATGTAATCATCTGTTGATGGACATCTGGTTTGATTCTATCCCCTTGCAATTATAAAGATGTCTGCATTAAATATGGGAATGCAGGTGTCCCTATGGTATTATGGGTTATTTTCCTTTGAGCATATTCCTACAAGTGGTATAGTTGGAACATATTGCAGTTCTATTTTTAGTTTTCTAAAGTATGTACATGGTCTACAGCCATACCACCCTGGGGTCTGATCCTGTTTGATATTAGAAGCCATACAAGGTAGGGCCTGGTTAGTCCTTGGATGGGAGACTGCCTGGGACTATTAGTGCTATAGGCCTGTTTACTAATAAAGGGAAAACTTGAGTTCTGTAGGCTTTGGAGAAGGACCCACCTGCCCATTCTCCAATAAATTAGGCATTAAAAACTGAATAGTAGAGAAACCCTGACATCCTGCCAGGCTTGGCACACTGCTGGGTAGTGTTTCATTCTGATGTATATAATGTCCTTATGAGTCAGACCTGACTCAACACCACCTAAAAAAAAAAAAACCAATAAGGTATATCCATACTGATTTCCATAGTGGCTGAACTAATTTACAGTCCCATCAGCAGTGTAAAATAATTCCTTTGTCTCCACATCCATACCAGTATTTTTTGTCATTTATTTTGTTGATCTTGGGCATGCTTACTCGAGTGAGATGGAATCTCAGTGAAGTTTTGGTTTGCATTTATTTCCCTGATGGCTAGGAATATTGAACACTTTTTCATCTGTTTATTGATCATTTCTTCATCTATCTTCATTACTTCTTTTGAGAACTGTCTGCTCAATACCATTGCCCACTTATTTATTGTATCTATTGTTACTTTTGTGTTTAACTTCTTGAGTTTTTTGGAAAATATAAGTTGACCCAAAAGGAAGAAGGAAGGGAGTAGTGGGAGGGAGTGGACACTGGGAAAGGTAGGAGGGGGAGGAGGAACAATGTATAAGGGCAAAGAGAGAGAGACAGGAGAGAGAAAAATGCAAATTACAGGGTTCAATGCCATGAAAACTAAAAAATGTCATACTATAACACATTATTGCTTACAACTGTCATTACATGTTAATTAATTTTTTTCATTTCTTGTTTACTTTGTTCTGTAATATGTTCAAGGAAATGGAAGTGTACATAATCCTGGTTTGATAATTGCATAATGGATATATGAACTGAATTATCACTCTGTAGCCCATAGATACATATAATTAAAATACTAACTAGAAAAGACTTATACATACATTGAAAAATACCCTTCAGTAAAGAAGATGAAATAGAAGCATTCACAGAGGAGGGAAGGCTAAAAAATTGTCACCAGTAAATCTGTTCCAAAAGAAATACTAAAAAGAAGTTCTTCAATTAAATTGGAAATGATGCCACAACAAAAATTGAAAATGCAGATATGAAGAAAGATCAAGAAAAAATAGTAAATATCTGGGTCATTATAAAATACATTTTTTCTCCCTTGAATCCTATAAAACATAGATTAAATATTTAAAGCAAAACTATAGCAGTGGCAGTTGAGGTAGTTGATGTTTGTATATGCAAGTATCACAACCCTAAAGGAGGAAAAGTAAAAAGACCTAAAATAATAAAATGTTTATATTTTATTTCAAGTAGTAAAATGTTAACTCTTTATAGAGTATAAGGAGATAGTTATATACTATCTGGAGCAACCAATAAAAAAACTAATGCAATGAATTATAGGCAACAATTTAGTAGATGAGTAAAAATTAAATGTGGACAAAATATATGAAAATGTAACATCTGTGATAAAAGCACTCACAAAACTAGGAAAAGAAAACATACATGGTCCTGGGGAAGAAACTCAGTGGTAGAGCATTTATTTAGCATGTACAAGGTCTTGGGTTTGATTCCCATCACACACACACACTCTTTAACAAGGAAAATGTTATCTACATGACATATAAGTAGTGAAGCCTGAATGAATTCAACTAAGAACAAAAATGAGGCAAGGATGTCGGTCCTTATCACTTCTATTCAACATCACACTGAACGTACACTCCAATAAAATCAGAAATAGACAACAAGAAAATTAGTTTTATTTGTGGATTATGTGAATGTCCCCATATGAATATTAAGGACTCTATGAAAATAGTCTTAAGACTATCATCAGGCAAGTATATTGAGTTTATTAGGGAAAAAAGCCACAATGCTAAAACTACTTTTATTTTGTACATTATGGACAACTTCATAGCTATTTAAATGGAGAATTATTGATCATATCACCAAACAACACAAAATAGGCATAAATAACATGAAATAGTTGTTAGTCTGGAAAGAATGTCCAAGACCTTTACACTGAAATTTACAAAACAGTGGTGGAGTCATCACTAGAAAACTGAAATAAATACGATATTCTATAATGACTGTCTTATAAAGATGTTAGTTCTTCTTAAGTTGATCTATCAATTCAATACTATTCCCCCCAAAATTCGAATAGAATTATTTTTGCAGAAAAACAGGCTGATTTTTAAAAAAATATTTGGAGAGTTAAAGGAAAGAGAGTAGCCATACAATTCTGAAAGTAAATAATAATTCTGTCAGGCTTGTGTTAACTGATTTCAAAACTTATATAAAGGAACACTAATTGTAACTGTGACTTTCATGGTAATCATGTAAAATAACTCAAAAAATACCACAAAGTATATCCATTTATGAAAGGATCAAGACCTAGAACATTAGAGTTGAACAGTTCATAGAATAATACATATGTATTACAGATATATTTACATATATAAAATTGATATTTGACAAAGTTGCTATGAAAATTTGAAGGATAAAATATAAAGTTTTCAACAAGTGGTGTCAGAGAAAGTGAATATCTATAAGAAAAATAAGCTAACAACAAACATAGTTTAAAACTTACACAAAACCTGGTCTCCCTTTTCAGGCCCCCATCTGCTGCGATCAGAAGCTTTGCCCTTTCCACTTTCATTCTTTACTTTCACCCTTTCCTGACTTTCACTTTTCCCAGTCACTTTCTTACTGTTAAAAGAAACAAACAAGAGCTTACGAAAAAAGTAATTCAGAATATATAATACCGCAGACTGCAAAACTTAAAACTATAAAACTTCTACAAGAGAATATAGGAGAAAACCTTTTGACCTTAGATTGCATGAAGAGTTCTTAGGTCACCAAAATTACTACCAATAAATGAAAAAAAATGATAATGTTATTTTCTTAAAATTAAAATGTGCTCCGTGAAAAACTCCAGTAAGAAATTGAAAAGACAAGCCATAGACAGGGAGATGATGTTTTCACATTCATATCTGAAAAAGTTTGTGCCAAAATTCACACAGAATTCTTAAATCCAATTATAATAGATAAACCTATTTTCAAAAGGGAACAAAATAACTATGCAGACACCATCAAAGAAAATACTCAGATGATGAACAAGCACATGAAAATATGCTTGATATCGTTATTAAGGGTATTAGTTTCCTAGGACAGCCATAATAAATTGTCACAAACCAGTCAGTCTAAACAAATTGTTGATTCTCTAAAATTCTGGATATTAGAAATAGAAAATCAAGATGGAAAATAGTTTAATTGGGCTGAGGGTATAATTTAGAATTAGATTGTTTGTTGAGGATGCACAAAGCCCTGGTTCAATTGATTCCATTTGGTTAAAACAAAAATATAATATTTCATAACACTAAACTTTAAATAGGATGGTACAGACTGTTTGATATGCAAACTTATCAATTTAATAAACAAACATGCCAAGTAAAATTAAAATGTATATTTGCATTATACTGATAATCAAAAATTTTCAGCTAGATTTGTTTGCTGAAGTTTTACCTAAACTTTGAGAATGTGAATTCTTAAAACATTTCTGAGTTAGTCTCTATAAAAATGTTTCTTCTTTTCTAATTGAAATGATTAAGATTTAATTTTCTTTATTTCTCAGACTATAGAGAAGCTTAAATATTTCTAAACCAATCATAGTAATGTTCCTTTAATATAAGGAATTTTAAATTCTAATTAATTAATACTATCTGGAGGTGGAAATATATTGTTTACTCACACAATTAGAGGGAAAATTTTTCTAAATTATAGAAGTTTAAACATATGGACAGACAAAGACAGTTTATAGCTTTATTTCTAAGATTTCAGTCACAAGTCAAATGTACCACATAAATTTATCCACAAATGTATCCACACAAGTCAAATGTATCCACAAAATACACAGATCCATAACAAAGACATGGTTTCTTCTCAGTGAAGTCTTTATTTTGCCTCAAAATAGATAAAGAGAAAAGACTAGCAAAGCAGATTAACTGTAGTCTGTTACTCAGTGGAGAAAACATCTTTGTAAATCATTAACCGCTTTACAGAGATCAACAAAATAGTCAGACTAAGTAAAAAAAAAAAGATATCTAGAAGTTTTATGGGAGTCAATAGGTGGGATCAAAGAGGGTCGGATTTCAGAATCTAGAGGGCAGGATCTTTTGAGATTAGCCATTTCCAGAAGCTAAAAGTGTGCAAACTTTCTTAACCACTGTAGCTTTCCAAGGCACAAGACTCAGGTGTAGACCATTATTGCCACAGCTCTTTTAAAACAGATTCTACTTATAATCCCCATGGCCTGAGATTTAGCTCAGTTGGTAGAGCTCCACTCTGCAGTTTCTGACGTCCTAGGTCTCACTCCAAGCACTGTAAATATGGGAGAAGGATGAGGCAATACACTCCTGATGGAATCCTGAAACAATCAGCCTTTGAAAACCCTCTGAGGGTCACTATGTGTTGGATATGACTAGACAGCACCTAAGAACAACAACATAATTCCTATATTCTGGATGAGTAACCTGGAGCATAAAAAGGATAAATAACTTGTCCAAATTCACATTGGTGCTAAGGTGTAGAATGGAGAATCAATCTCTCTCTCATATCAGAGTTCATATTGTCAGCCAATATGTCATTGTTAGGTGTGGTTGAGTCGAGTCCCATTCATAGCCACCCTCATAGGGTTTTTGATGGCTGATTTTTTCAGGATTGTTTCCAGATTGGATTGCCAGGTCCATCTCCCATATTTGCAGTGCTGTGGATCAAAACCAGGGCCTCAGAGTGCACAAAACAAGGGTTCTATTAAGGGAGCTAAACCAGAGCCCCATATAAGTCAACAGAGGCTTCTATGATATGCTGTAAGTAGAGTTTTCCACAAGGTGGAAGGCTTTTTCTACCTAATCCATAACTATTTCCCAAAGATGAATGATCAGTAAATACCTGATAGATGTGTACATAAAAGAATACAGTGTCATAAATGTTGAAATAAAGAAGAAAGAGAGTGGCAGAAAAATAAATACACAGAGAAAGATGGAGAGAAAAAAGAAGTCAACCTAAATTTTCCTTTTTGCTACTCCTGGATATATATATATATTATTTCTCCCTACCAGGGATACGAGGAAAGAAGACCTTACATAGAGCATTTTTATCTCTAATTATCAACGCTATCCCATGAAAAATTTTAATCATTTAGAGATATCTACTAATTACCCCTGAAGATGGAGATTATGAATAACCTCATATAGTTGCTAATAAAAACTGGAAAAGAGCTGGGGGCGGTGGCACATGCCTGTAATCACAGGGACTAGGGAGGCAGAGGCAGGCAGATCACAAGTTAAAGACCAGAGGCAGTCTGCATAATTTAGCAAGACCCTGTCTCAAAAAGTAAAAAAAAAAAAAAAAAAAAAAAAAAAAAAAAAAAAAAAAAAAAAAAAAAAAAAAAAAAAAAAAAAAAAAAAAAAAAAAAAAAAAAAAAAAAAAAAAAAAAAAAAAAAAAAAAAAAAGGGCTGGGAGTCAAGATCAGTAGTGCAGCACTTGAAAAGCACGCAAGCATGAGGCCCTGGGTTCAACCTCCAGTACCACATTTAAAAAAAAGTAAAACCTGGAAAACATTCAGCAATGTAGAAATTTACCTATCTTCTTGCTAATAATTACTTGCAATAATCAATTCCTACTTTAATTGTGGCTCTTCAAAGGGATAAATGCTATTGCTTGTCTGTGAATCATCATTTGGCATAGAACCTGTTGGACATAGTAGATTTCCAACAAAATCAGATAAGAAAATTTAAATGTTCTGAAAGAAACTGCCTTTCCCTTTTGAAGTAGGAGATAATAAGAATTAATTCCAATTAATATGATCTAAATGGGATTTAGCTCAGTTGGTAGAGCTCTGCCTTCAAGTCTCTGAGGTCTCAGGTTCGATTCCCAGAACTGCAAAATGGGGTAAAGGATGTGGTAATCAGCCATTGAAAATCCTAGGAGGGTTGCTATGAGTCGGACATGACTTGATGGCACCTAACAACAACAACTATAACCAAAATACACTCCAACAAAATGGTATATTTGATATAATTACCCAAATACAGTCTTCAAGTACTTGCAGTTTGGGATTTGGGTTTATGTTTTGACTGTATCAGACAGACCCACAGAACACACAGACACACATACACACAGAAATCAAACATATACTATCCTGATACTCCTGATATCAGGTATTCTGATATGCACAGATTCTTTTTTTTTTTTTTTTTTTTTTTTTTTTTTTTTTTTTTTTTTTTTTTTTTTTTTTTTTTTTTTTTTTTTTTTTTTTTTTTTTTTTTTTTTTTTTTTTTTTTTTTTTTTTTTTTTTTTTTGTGGTATTAGGGGTTGAACCAGGGCCTCATGCTTGCATGCTCTGCAAGTGCTGGACCAGTGAGCTGCACACCCCAGACAGGGTCTTGCTAAATAACTCAGACTGCCTCTAGTCTCAGATTTGTGATCCTCCTGCCTCCACCTCCCAAGCCTCTGGGATTACAGGCATGAGCCACCATGCCCAGTCCTATACAGATTCTTATACACTGAATTAAAACAGATATCAGAGAAAAGAATCAGCCAAATTTTTGGAAAACAAAACAATTAAAACCTTGGGCTTACTTTTCATCATTATTACATTAGTTGGAAGAAAAATACCTGACTAACCATCATACTTACCCTAGTTATACACTATGATAGCTATTAGATATTTTCTATTAGATTTCTGATGTAGTTGCAGGCATTTTAGGTTTATTTTTATAGTTTATTTCAACATGAAAGTGGTTCTCTCATAGTGGGATCTGCATGCATTGGATTCAACCAATCACTGATGAAAAATACATGAGAAAAGCTTACTTCTGTAATGAACAAGTAGAGACCTTTTCCCTCTTGTCTTTATTCCCTAAACAGCATAGCATAACAGCTATTTACATAGCATTTACATTGTAGTAGGTATTCTAAGTACTTTAGACATGATTTGGTGGTATAGCATATGGAAGGGTGGGTGTAGGTTGTATGAAAATACTATGTCATATATATATATATATATATATACAAAATCTGAAGATGCTCAAGTCCAATATATATATATATATATATTGGACTTGAGCATCTTCAGATTTTGGAATCCCCAGGGCATCTTGGAACCAATCCTCCATGGATACCAAGGGAAGATTATAACTTGCACTTCATTCCTTGTCATAATATTAATAGTAAGATTTATAATGGTACTTGGGAGTT